>JBBMKC010052298.1:0-17774 GCA_037834085.1 Bipalium vagum | reverse complement strand
AATTAACAGTTTAATGAAAAAAAACGGTGTTTTTTATTTAATTCAAATCTTGCGTGATTTTTGAGACACCCTTTATATTTGTTGTAAATATAATTTTTTTTGAAATTTCTCTGTTTTCGAATGACCACCCTGTATTATCAACCAATTCTTACAGATTGATTTGTTTTTATAATTAAAAACTTAGAATAAATAAGTTTCAAAGATTAATTATTTTTCTGTTACAATTTACACAGCTGAAGACATTTTAGAATTAAGATAAGTTTGTACCAAAGGATTTTCTTTAACTTTGAAAAACACCATTAACCAAAAATTGCAAAAATAATTTCTGATGAAATTGTGTAAACATGAGTCCTCTTAGTTATTTATTTTAATTAAAAAAATTATTGCTGTTCAAATTTTACATTTTGAAAATAAGTTTATATTTCAAGATGCAGTCTTAAACGTAAACTGCATAAATCCTTCTGATTATCAATAACATTTGCTAAGTTACCTATGTCCAATTTCGACATTTTTAATTCTATTCTTTTTAAAAACTACCAATTTTTAAATTAAAATTATTTACATGATAAAGATTGGAGTTGCGCTGTAAAATGATCCTCCATAAAGATGTCACTTTGTGTGGTGGAAAGTTATTAATTTCGTTAAACTATTAATTGGACGAAAGCTAAAAAAAGCAAGGATACATTTAAAATTTTATTATGAATGATAGAAGAAAAATATTTATTACTGAAGGAAACAATTAAAAACTATTTATCCTGAATGATTTTAGTAAAAGCTAAATCATTTCTATAGAAAAAGGATTTAAGATAAACAATCAAAGAAAAATAAGAAAGTTGCCAACCATGATATCAAAGTATATTCAGGAACATTAAACACTAAAATATTAAGAAAATTTTTCAATTTGAGATAAGAAACAAAAAGGTGAGAATAAAATTAAATTCCAAACAAAATAAAAAACGAAGAGTAACCTTTTAATACTCATTACATTACATTTTGAAGTGCACACAGTTTTCGAACAGTCAATATACATTTTACAATATCAAACCACAAAATATCGATCAATATTTGTAAATATGGGATCGACTTTTTTTATTAATATTGACAAAAAAAATCAAATATTATTTCTCAAAAACAAAACGATTATAATTCTTATTTTTATCAAAAAAAATTCAAAGAAAACGCAATAAAAACGTCTCCACGTCGACGATTACTCAAACCAATGACAATTCCTTTCGGTCCGATTCGTCGATACAGCTCCAATTCGGAGATGGAACGTCTGGACAGAGGTGCCGGAAATCCTCTACGCGATTCCAATTGTTGATGGTGAGGTTAAGTGTAGATTGGCGGAAATCGTCATCAATCCCGTCGTAGTGTAGCAGGAATGGTGCGAAGCGCAGTCGGCAACAATCCTCGATGATTGGCGACGTCGTAACGTGAAGGTAGAAGTCGCAATCGACGCTGTCATGGAGACGGGCCTGTTGCGAGGCGAAGTAGAGTCGGCAGGAGCGAGCCCCGACAACCATCACGGATGCTCGCGTCGGGCCGCAAGCAATGGTGCAGTCAGTTACATTCTCGATATAAACTGAGGCCGGGTGGCCGGTCACATGCACGGAGCACCGACTGAGGTTGCGCAGCATAATGGGCTTGAACGCAACTTCGTCTCCGTTGAGCCGCAACACTTCATCACACCGGTCGATAAATCCGAACTCGGTTCCAACAGGATTCGCTTTCGGTTTTGATGGTAATGGCACCTGAGCAGAAACCTCAACAGGTTTTGGATTATTGTCCGATTTTGGTTTCATGTTGAACGAGAATTTCTTGTTCGGTAGCAAAGTTTCTCGAGTACTCGTGAACTTATTCTTAATCTCTTGAAATTCTTTCTTTGCTTGCTCGTTGTCGAACGCAGTTAAAAACATGGATGATTCTGTTAAGTACTTCTTTAGATTTTCGATTATATCAAATATCTCATCAAGTCTCATTGTGAGTTTGCTTCTGTTTTCTCCAGCGCTTTCGGCTTCTATTGCTGCAGTTAATTCCTGCTCTATTTTCTTCTGATACTCTTTAAATGTCACATTGAATACTTCAGCTAGTTCAGCATGGGATCCTAATTCAAAACGATCTTTTCTTCTTCGAGTTTCAACTGCTTTTCTTTGTTCATTTCTTTCGTTCAATTTAGATATCTTTTCCTGTAAAATTTTTGCGTTCATGTCGCCTAATATATCTTTGACGTCTACTTCGGACATTTGCAATAGTTATTTCTTAATCAATAAGAATGATTCAAATTTATTTTAAAAATGCTCAAAAAATCGCTATGATCAAATAGTAAAACAAATGTTATTTTTTGAATATTAAATAAATAAATATTGAAATGATATTCAGCTTAAAATTGTATTTATAAAATTTTTTTATTAATATTATTTAATTTTAATAAATTAAAATAAAAAACATTGACATCCTTTAAAATAAATTGTAATTGATAATATATATATCAAAAAATGAGTAATTAAGTTTGTGTCAATGAAATTTAAACAATTTAAGAAATAATTTAATTTTAATTAATTTACCAATTACTTAAACTCTTCTTATTCCTATTATATAATTTCATATTGCCAATCCAAGAATAAAATTACACTTCTCGTATGTGCTTCATGTTTTTTAAATTTCTGTTCCCATTGCGCCTGTCTTTAAATAAGATTTCCAACGAAATTATTTGCAACTTTCTTTAAAAATTTTTTCTAAAAAATCATTTTTATTGTTAAATAATTACTAGTTTTGGTCAAAATTCATTTGATTTTCGTTTAAGTATAAATAGTAAATAAATATTTTAACAGGTTGAACCTCGATATCACTGAAGGCCTTTTGTCAAAGTTAAACGGTGAGTAGTAAAAATCCGCACAATTTTCAAATGTTCGTCAGTTAAGTCAGAAAATTTGTATTATTATGCGTGTTATAATAGTATAAGCAGAATTTATCAATCTTAAATTTGTTTTAGTTATGCAAGTTGTAAAAAATGCCTTTAAAAAATACTTTACGAGATAGGTTGTACAACTATTTAAAATACTATTCGACAAATATGCCAGGTACATCTTCAGAAATGAAATTTGTTAAAAAACAGAAATTTGAAGACGTTTAGTTTGGATCGCCATTGTCAAAAGGCTTGAGTTGTCCTTTGATTCGGAAAGGTAAATTTTCAAAAAATGCACAAACATACTTGGATAAATTTTATAGTAAGAGATTGATTCCTTATATTCATTCCAACTATGCTAAAAGTAGCCAAATGTTTTAAAATAGTTCTTAAATATTTGAGCATTGAAAATATTGAATTTATGCAGAAGACAGACAACTCTGCAAATGTTTCAGAAGTTCGTTGTATCAAGTAAATTTAGACAGATTTGAAACAAATAGTTTTTAATGATAGTTGGGGAGTCAAAAATATTGATCAGTTGATCAACAGAATTGGGTACTGCTTGAAAGAAATCTAAAATTCGATTGTACAAAGGTATGCCGTATTAACACTCAAACAAATTGCCTTTGTTCGAAGGTTTGGTCTAATAGAAAAATAAATATATAATGATTGGATTGATCTTTTGTAGAGCTTTCTAATGATATGAGACATTTTGTTGTGATTTTTATTGTTCTTGAAATAAATAAATTTTAAATTAGTGTGGAATTTAATTGCTCAGCTGTTAGTAAGACGTTCTTCAAAATTTTCTAACTCTCTAGCATGCAAAACATTCGGTGAATCCCAAAAAAATCCAAGCAAGCTCTATACGATTACTCTAATCTTAGTTACACAATTATAGCAAATTTTAGAAGTTCCTCTTTGGTTCTCTTTATATTTTTTTTATTCTGAACATTTTTTAATTCAAATATTGAAAAATAAACCATATTAAATTATAATTATTCTTAAATTTTTGGTAATAATATTTTCAAAATCCATTTTTAGATAACTTGATATTTTCGGGAAATTATTTATTTATTAATTATTAATTTTTAAATTATTTATTATTAAAATTTATAAAAGTAAAAATCTTATTTTAAATTATAACTATTAAAAATAAGAATTTATATATTACAAAGAATCTATATAAATATTTATATTATAATACATAACTATATTTAAATGTTCACTATTAAGTGTATTCATTTTTAAACCTGACTCCAACTCTTAGTTCTTGCAAAAATAACAACAATCAGTAAGGCAATAACTTGTATTCATATCACAATAATCACACTGATAACAATTTCACAAGGTGTCAAACTTAACAAAAGGAGATCAGAATAATATTTGAAATTTCTGAAATTGTCTTAGGTAATTAATCAAACAAAAGTTCAATAAAATCGAGTCAATTAATCAAAACAAAATAAACACTTAAAGTTAATGAAAATCAATAATCAAACTTGTATAGTAATCAGCTGAGCCTTTACAGTTGCTCAGTGATAGCCCTCTGGTGGGGAACTTAAACACAATTCCAGTACTGAACACATTAAGAATATACCTGTAAAGTTTTTGAATAATTGTCTAGTATGCTTTACAATAATCAGCTTCTTGACGTCTTTCCAAAATCAATAATAATCCTCAATTCTTCTGAAAATCAGTAATCAACTTCTTGAAAGTTTCTCCAAAATTATAAGCCTGGACTCTTCTGAAACTAATAATCAACTTCTTGGACGTTTTTCCAATAATAAGAATAATCTTCAACTCTTCTGAAACTAGTAGCTTCTTGGATGTTTACAAAACCAATAATAATACACTGATTCTTGAATACTTTTTGTTGGGCGATATTATGGAGAAATCATCCTCCTTTTATACTATTCTGGTCGACGACTAATCAGTCTTAGACCAGTTTTATTAATTGGGAATGTCAATTCCCCTTTGATCATGAATTCTAAATCGCTCTCTCCTTGAGGACCCTGATCTAAATTCTTTTTTGAAAATAATAAATTACTTTCTTTTCTTTTATCTATATTTTTATTAACTTTGTACTTATTAATTAGTTAAAATTATTATTTTTAGTAATATTATGATTATGATTATGATTATGATTATTATGATTATTATGATTATTATTATTATTATTATTTTGTGAACAATATGACGACTCTTATCCGCGAAGGGTGGGTTTTTTGGGTAAACCCAACAAATAATATAAATAGTTGTCGAGGGTTATTTTATATATAAGATATAGATAGATAAAAGAAGGATAACAGAATTATATTAGAGAAAATAAATTTACTAATTATAAAAAGAAGGAAAAAAGAATAGTATAAAAGAAAACAGAAATTACAAGAAAAACAGAAACAAAAAAATTTAACCTAGGTCAAACGAGTTCAGACAAAGCAGAGAAATAATCAAGCAGATCACCACAAAAGCAATTCAATTCATAACTAAGCCTACATTGAAACAATCCAACGTATTTTATCTACAAAAAAGCCTTTGAAATAAGCAAAGCAGACCTCCACAAAAAAATTCAAATCATACCTAAACCTACAGTGCAACAGCCCACCGTATTTTATCTATAAAAGAAACACCCAGTTGAAAAAAAAGAAGAAGAGCAAAAAAGAAGAGCCTAAACAAACGAAAAGAATCTACGATCAATATTTTTATGCTAATTTTTAAAAAGTAAATTTTATTATCTTCTCAACTTGTTACATTTATGTATCAAAGTTTTATAATAAAGTTTTGTTTTGAATAGTATTAACTTATTCTTATTTGCATCGTTTAATAACCAAGTATTAAGTGTCTGAATATTAATTTTTTCTAGTACCAATTTAATTAACGAAGTTGATATATATAAAAAAACTGAATTCGTAACAAATTATTCGATTGTATAATTATTTTGCCACAATTTTATTCATAACTTGTTACATCATTGTAACAAATTTTTTATTATTAAGTATATATATAATAATAACATAATAACAAAAACTAGCTAGGAACCAAAGGTTCACAAAACTATCATCGATCTTCATTTCTTTTATTAAACAGGTGTGTCTTGTTAGACAAGACACAGTTTGTCCTAATTAATTAAATAAATACTCAGGCCAGGACCTGGGGATTATTTTAATTTTTAAATTTCCGTTCCTATTACTTTTTCTTTTTACTGTTTTTACTTCACACAGTATATATCACACAGAAGTATATTTTTCTTCTTATATCGAGGACCTCTGAGCCTAAGAGCGAGAGGATGTTTCTTAAATATCAGGTTGTGTAGTATGAAATTTGTAAAATGAAAAACAAAGTTTATTAATAAATTACAAATAAAAGAAACAATTGATTTATACTTTATCAGATTAAAATGATATTTTCAAACAAGACAGATATATAATTTACCAATGCAAAAAACAGAGTGGTAAAATATCAAGCCGATAACAAATAAACAACAATTAAAGTTGGCAATTTCATTACCTACAAATTTCATACTACACAACCTGATAATAATCATAATTATTTAAATCATTCTAAATCAGTCAGAACCGATATCACGTATTTGTAACTTTATTTTGAACAAAATAAAAGTATTTAAAAGTCAAATCGTTTTCTTAGTTATTTTAACCGAGCACATAAATGAGCGAACAGATTAAGCGAACACTCCTTAAGACCTAAGTTTCATAGTAAGCTCCAATTTTAACATCAATTTAACGCATCTTATGATCTTAACAATCATACCAAGATGACGTTCAAAAAAGAGAGTCTAGAAACAAAACTCATTTAAATGATTTTGGTTTCAGACATTTTACATTTGCTGATTTGGTTTTATTTTATATTTAATTTATGGAAATTTCGCCTATTTCTAATTATTTTGTTAGTTTTATACAGGTGTGCAACTTTAAGATCAAAACTTTTACTAATCACTGACTAAAAGTTATTAAAGTGTTCTTACAATCATGAATCAAAATAATCACATAACATTTATCTTCACAACATACAAAACGAGTTTCTTGACAGTATCATGACTCTGTTAAAATCATGATTTTCTTTGTAACAGAAGTCTTGTTATTAAGTGGGTTGTACTGTACTATGTTCATAATTTCTTTTAACATCACGAAAAGAAAAGGCTTAGGGAAAGATAAAAATTAGTTTTAGAAGTAATAGAAATTAAATTTATATATTTTTATTAAGATAATTTTATTCCTGGTATGCATCATTTAATTAGATAAAAACAGTCTCATTAATTTTGAAAAAATATTTAAATTTATTAAAATTTAATCTTTAAGTGATTTCGAAATAGTTAAATCTTATCATGCCTTGTTTAAATATTCATTTTCATAGTAACACTAATAATATAAAATATAAATCATGGATAATATTAAAAACCTGGTGATTTTAAGTCAGAAAAGTTCCTCAGGTACATATATGCAATATGAAATGTTTTAAAATAAAATAGGTTGTGAACAAAACTTATCAGAGGCATATAAATTATTAAGTGGGATTTTAAACAAAAGAAATATTAATGAATCTTTCGAACAAGCAACTGAGATGTGTGTAATTCTTTCAGAAATCTGTCTCAAAGCAAGGCTTTAATTAAACTAAAAGAATTGTTTTGAATTTTCACTTAGAACGAAATGAAAGACATGGCCAATAGTTGCATAGGGCTCTATTTTTCTTTAGATCCACAGGAAAGTTCAGTCTTGGCGCGTGCTTACCTTGTCCAGTCACAGTTAATGAAGCCAGCAAGATTCGATGATGAAGTTGGCCTCATAGAATCTTCTGCATATTTTAATAAAACTTATCGTCTTCAGATGTCTTTGGACAAGCCTATCGGCCACATACTGAAAGCAGTCCATTTGGCGAAGAAAGATAAAAGGTTCGAAATTGTGAGTTTTCAAAAACGTTTCTTTCAGAGATTGAGAAGCCATTGGTTTTGTTTTTCTAAAAAAAATTGTCTTACAAAAAGAGCTTTGGTAAATTTTCAGTATGAGAGCTGAAAAATATTCTGAAAATAGAATAAAACATATTAATTTATCTCATATCTCTCTATTATTATCGTTGCATATTGATTTTTTTATAACTATTTATTAATATATATTGATTATTAATCAATAATAACAATAATTATTAGTAATAATAATAATATTATTATGTTAACATGTTTCGAATTAAGAATATAAAGAACAGATTCTATAATCACAAATATATTAAAAAAATAATTGACTACATTTACCACAATGTTAACAAAAATCATTAATAAATTTAATTATTTCCAATAAAATTATTATTATTATTATTAAACCATTGAAATAATACTATAAAAAATTTATATTATTAAAGTTAAAATAATTTTTCTACAATTTTTGTGATTTTAAGTCTAAATGAGAACTCTCTTTTTGACCGGCTATTATTCTTCTTCCAATCAATTTTTCCCGAATATTTTAATTATTTTTAATTTATCAGTTATTTTAATTATTATATTTATTAATTAATTGGTATCATTTTTTTCAAATATATTATGACTATAAATCACAAGTACGATAATATTATTTAAAGAAAATAATAAAATTATATTGTTGTTATTATAAATACTGTCTATATTATATGAATTAAAAAGAAAAATATTTATTATATATTCGGAATTAAAACCGAATTTTTATTTAGGTTTTATTATCTGGTTTACAATTCTTCGTTGGTGTATTACGAAATCGTTCGGAATTATATTCGCAAAAATTATTCTCAGTACTTATCGAAATCTCTCAGTGAAATTTGCAAAGCTCTCGAAGACGTCAACGATTCAAATGTGGAATGGCGGGCTCAGCTGATGCTGTAAGATAATCTTAAAAAGGATTCTTTTATAATACTTATTATATTATTATGGAAGGTATTATTATTATTATTATTAAAGCCTTTGAGTTAAATATTAATTATAACAATATATAGAACTTTAATTAAATCAATAATTAAATGATCAACTTTTATAATTAAATTATATCAATAAATTAAAATTTAATGGTGGGATAATTTGTTTGGCAAAATTAAACTATAGACCTAAACCTTAATATCTTAATAAGTAATAGTTTGACCTATTGGGAAGAGGAAACTTTCAATACAACAAAAATATCTCTTCAAATTATAAATTATAAATTTTAATTGGTAATCCATAGAAAATCTAAATTATGACATTAAAATTTTATACATCTTTTTAAAATTATTAAATTGTACAATCTTTTTATTACATTCACATGTAAAAAATATAAAATATAAAAACATTTAAATGAGTTAATATTTTTAATATCAAATTACATGCTTGATTTAAAGTAATCTAATAAAAAATATTGATTTTCTGAGGAGTAAATAATGAACTATTTAATAAAATCGGCAAGAACTTATTTGGGCACCTAATATTATAGTACAGAATAATAATAATTATTATTATGAATATACCGACGATATTAAGCTGAAAAATAAACATGAAAATAATAATTTTGACTAAATAACAAGAATAATGTTCTAGATAAAATGTTAATGTCATAACACTACATCATAAAGATGATGAAAAAGACCAATAATAAACTATGTCCGTTAAGTAGCTTAATAAATTTGTACACTAACAGAATAAGAACATTTTTAAAATTTATTTTTCTATTAAAAAAAGAAATATTTTTTTCAAAAAGCCAAGATTTTTCACTTTGAATAATCTACATTGTGGTGCATAATTATAAAACCACATATATCTCAGGTAAAAAAATTCTAATATATTTTATTACAATATTAATTATTTTAGATAAGTGCCAGGCTACTGGTAAAATTTCAATAACGTAATTATTTGATTTATGTACTATATGAAAATTATAAAATATTATTGGTGCAAATTTATAAGACCACTCAACAATTTTTATTAAAAACAAATTATAATAGAAATTAATAAATAGTTTTAGCTCCATTCTGATGAATTATTTCATACAACCTGTTTGGCATCGAATTTATTAATTGTTGACGATTAATGTCAGTCACTTTAGACAAAACTTGAATTATGGAGATTTTTTGTTGAAAAAATTACTTTCCATCGGCGTAAAATTTCCTAACAACCAAACCCAATAATTTTTAGCTGAGATTTAATTCGGGAATAGTGAAGGCTATTTGAGAACATTGATTCTTTGACTTTTAAACCAAGAAATATTGACTTTGGCTTTACGGAATGATGTGTTATCATGCTGAAATTTTCATTTTTGACCACCAATCTTCTTACCAATGCCCAAAAGATGATTCTTCAATACATTTTGATAGGTTATTGCGCTTAGCTTATTCTCAAAAAAACAAATATCAGTCTGACCATAGGTCCCAAAAGCGGCAATATCATGATACTGACATCAGCTTGAGCATGATTCGTAAAAAGCAATTTCTTTTTTCGCAAGTTATGCCAGTAATATGAGAAATTAATCTTTTTTTATGGGACCATACAATATTCTGTTTTTTTTGTTCCAGGTTTTATAGTTTCTAGCCCAACTCAGTCTGGTTTGAATGTGAACGTCAGTCAGAGATGGTGAAATCTTATGAATGTCTGAATCTTTTATGGCACGATTCACAGTCTAACGTTTACTTCTAAGTATAGATTTGCAACAATAACACGACTGGAGATGAGTTTGTTAATGGGTTCTCGACAAATTAAGCATCTGGAACAAACACTTAGCTTCTTTTGGGTCCGCGTTTCTTAACAGCCTCAATTTTATTGGATCTTGCTAGAAATTAGTGACTGCTTTAGAAAATTTGCGATGATTCCATCCTTTCTTGAATTAATCCAAAATTTTCTTATTTTCTTCTAAATCTAGTTTGGTTGATAATGGCATTTTTAAAAATTATCTAACCTTTATAATCAATGTGTAACTATCATAATATATGTATATAAATAAAAATTCTTACTGTATAAAAAATATGAGGTAGTCTTATAATTATGCTCCACTTGTTTTTAAAAGATGTTTATTACTGAATTTCCAAAGTGACCTTGAAATATTTTTAATACATATTAAACATGCACGAGCAAGTGCATAAATGTTATCTATTTATATGGAAAATATTATATATAATTATTGAAACAGAGGGGTCTAATTAATTATGTACCACATTTTATTTACCTCTTCAGGAAATACGACAGACTAAATCTTTTTGAACATTAAAGGAACAAATTTTGAATGTTTTTGACAAACCATCATTTTTATTAGCTTTCAATGTTTTTTGAAACAATGAACACCCAAACAATGACGTTTATTGGCATAAGAAGAGCTATTTATTGTCAACCAAAGACTCAGAGAAAACTCCCTTGAACTATTTTCTGATAAGGGATATAATAAAATTAGTTTATTCACAACACATATATCATTTATTGGATTTTTTGAAACACAGAATAAGTGCAGAAATTTGATTTCCATAATAGAATAAGATATAAACGGGTTCTTTTGTTAATAATGAATAAAGCTGTAAGTCACTTCATAGTATCCTGTATAAAAAAAATAATAATATTTCCAACATCTACCGAAGCATCTGTGACAACCTTGATTCATATTTGTACTAATTTACGTATATTAATTTGATATTAGTAAGGAACTGGTTTTGATTCTATTATTATACACATACACTTTTGGAATTGTCCTTTACAAAGTTCTGTAATCTATAATTTTCCCGATCGAAAACATATTACGGGAAAATAGAATAAATCAGATCAATAAACAACTAAATCAGGTATTAAAACCTGGACGTTTTCTGATATCCACAGCTGTAGCTCACTTGGGTTTCTCTATTTGGTGAACGGTTAAGGCCCAAGACCTTTGATCAGAGAATCGATTAATAAAAGTTATAAATGTGCTTTCTCGATCAAAGCAATGAAAATAATATATTATAATTTTTTACAAAAATTTCCGTGTATTTTGATTTATTGAGCAATAAAATTCCGAGCAATAAATGAGAGAGTCTGACAGTCTCCGATCAATTCCTACCATAATAACCCGCCTTTCCCATTGACTATTTCTTCTCAATATTTCAATAACTTTTATGTTGTTCCAAGGAGATGTTTCAATATGGAAAACATCCAAGTCTTTATTGAAGAATCATTTTCTTCTTTTATCATAAAAAATCTTTTTCAAAAATCAGAAAAAATGATATTGTCATAATTTTGAGACATTCTGCAAAAATAATTGAAAAAACATTTCGGAATTTTGGTTCTATTTTTTGTCAGTCAATAAAAGAAATTATATCATTTCGCTGTTACAGATCACTGATCTGAAAGAATTTTAAATAAATTAAAAAAAAATAACAAGCTGAATTTTGGATGAAATAAAAAGATATTTTAAAATATTAAGAAATAACAAAAATATTTTTACTATCATTATTAGAAGTGTACATTAATTCCGGATTAAAATTAAAATAATCAATAACGTTAGTTATATTTTTAATAAAGTCAAAATAGCAATTGATTTTAAATATCTAAATATCTAATGTAAGTTTATATAGGTTTAGAAATGATATTTGTTTAAATAAATATTTAAGGTTAATGGCACTTTCTCTGGAATATATGCAATTCAATTTGTCCAAAGATGTTCAACATTGATTTTGTTTCAAAGAAAAATAATTTAAAGACCACGGAATATATTCATGTTCACAAATTTATTGACAAGTCAATTTTAACGATGGAAAATACTTTGATTGATTTTAATGTGTTATAAAAGAAATATTAAAAGTTGCTTAGGAAGTTTAAGATTAATGCACTCTCCTAATAAAATGATTATTATTATGATTATGATACTGATTTTTACTATTACTATTACTATGATTATTATTATTGTAAGGAGTTATAAGAACTATTTTTAAATTAAGATTATTATTGCAAAGTCACATTGACGCTGGTCACAAAAAGGAAATCTCTCAAATTTTGGATTCTACAGCAAACTTCATAATAAAACACTCTCCAAATTTGCTGAAGGAGTTCCTTTCAACAATCATTTCTAATGGCATTGGAACCATGGAAAAATATCAATGGTACACGAAAAACAGTGTCTCCATGCAAATCTTCATCAGATTGTGTAAGCTGAAAATGTTAGTAGAATTGAATCTATATAAGTCACTTTTTCCATGTATGGATTTTTAATTTTTAGGATGAAGAAAAGAGATCCGGATAATTCCTGTGCTGTTGAAGCCAGGAAAATTCTTTCAGTGTTAACAGGGAAAGAAGAAGATCCATCAAATGAATCAACAGATGCTACAAACAAAAATGCCGATTTGAGCTCATTATCAGTGGGATCGAATCCTAAAGCTTTAACCTCTGAACAAAGGTTCTTTCTTGATATATCTGTAATGATTTTGAAATGGTAAATTAAATAAATTAGAAAAATAAACATAAACTTCGACATTCTTAACAAATTTATAGTTTAAACAAATAGATTACGTGCACATATCACTTAGTCGAGGTCAATTGATAAATATTAGGGTGTCACAAGTAATTTCTTTTTTATGAAATAATGATGAACGAAGTAAAATAAGTATTTTTTTGTCAGGCTTGATAAGGTAGATCATTTTTTTCATCTGAGGTAGCAATTTTGAGAATAAAACAGTCATCACGAGAATTTTCAAACCATTTAGTGCATACTTCAATGCGTCTCTTTGTTTGATTTTCTGTTGAGTCTTGAGATACTTCTCTTTAGCGTATGTTGACGTGACAGATATATTTCATATATTGGACAACTGTTCTCTGGAACCCTTTAAGTTTGTTAGACGGTCTTCTAGTCGATGGATTATCTTCAGATGATTTGAGTAGCTTTTCCAAATTCATTTTGACAAGTCTATCGGAACGTGGTTGATCATAAAAATTTCTATCACAGTGATTAAAATTTTTAAACTACATGTGAGCAATACTAGTTGATACATCATTATATTTCACTTCGTATTTTTTCAGCCGCTTCACTTGCACTGATATCTTGTTTCCAATAATGTCGAAGGAGTGTCAGAGTTTCGATTCTTTCCATACTTATTAGAACTGAAGTAAAATATTATTTTACACCAGTTCATTTATCTGCTTTTTGAATATTTAATTACCATTAAAATTAACTTAAAGATTTTTAACTATATAATAAATAACTCTGAAATAGTTAAACAAAAAAGAAATTACTTATGAGCTATGACTCACCATAATATTTATTTAACTTATAAAATCATTTGTGCAATGTGCGATCTCTGGTTATAATGCAATAAAATAGAAGTTAGTTACCGACCAACCGAGGATTTTCTTCTTTAAAGTTTTGCATCGTTTTGCCCAGTTGGTTACCGCATATATTTCTGTTGAAATTAATAAGCCCTGTTTCATGTATTCATAATGAATCACATCTACACAAGAACACAAAACACTCACTAACAGCTTCTTTTGATGAATATTCACTGTGTTTCGGTATTTCAGAAACAAAGTGTTTTTGCACATTTCATAACCATAATTTCTTTGATCTTCAGTCAAATCTTATGGAAGTCATCTGTCCAATTTTATTTATGTATCGAAGAACTTTAATATCATCCATGCTGATGTCTTGCAATTTCCACTGTGATTTTCTGTGAGCTGTGTCAATAAAAGTTTTTGCATTTGAAAATCATTAATTCTTGATGGACATTCTCGATCCTCTTCATCTTTAAATCTAGCTAAATATTCTGAGATTGTTTGATAACCATATGTTTGGATTACGCTTCTTGTTGCTTTCGCAGAATGTGACAAAATTTGATTTCATTTTTTATTTTACATTTCCTTAAACAAATTTAAATGTATTAATGCACTTAAACAAGAAACTATTAAATTATCGGGCGGAAAATGCTGTATTAATTTATACATAAATGTATAACTTTTAATTTGAAAGTATTTCAATAGACTCGAATTAAATAATAAATTTTAAGTCAACCGATTTTTGCACCGAGTTAGTGAATGTTGTTGTTAGAATAGACTAACGGGATGTATCGTTCCATATATGATATATCATTCGACATAACTGCAGCATTTTGTTTTAAATGATTAATTTAATCTCAAAGAAATATTAATTTTTTTGCTGTACTTTTGTAACTATATAGTATGTTAATTAAATTTAACGATATTGGTCGCTCCGCTTATGAAAAAAATCACTCTGTAAGTCTGGATTCTAAAATAAATTGAATAACATGAGAAATATTAAATTCATACATATTAAATTAACCTGGACAAAAGACCTACAGTGATATCGAAGTTTAACCATGATAAAAATATAATTTAAAAAGTTAGAAATTAATTATTAATTATCATGGAATTTTATAGATCGATCACAGATAATTGATTTGCATTGAAATATTGATTGAATTATTAATCACATTTTTCTATTTTTCGCGAAGTCTCAATTTCGAATCATTTGATATTAAGATTTGATTTTTCATTCAAATTACGATCAATAGAAAAAATTAACAATAAGAACATTGATCAGAGAAGACTTGGATGGTTCTGTTTCAATAAATCTTTGTGTACAAGGTGATTAAAAACCAGAATTTTTAGTGTTATAAGATGGCGCAAGTTCCGTGCAAAGGATTTAAAGAAAAGATCTTCAGATGAATCCCAGAAAAATAGTATATAGAGAGCTTTTGAACAACATTGCAATGGAAAAGAGTCTAATTGAAGCAAGAGGCTGTTGACAAGATTTCGGAAATTAACACAGACCTGTTATGCTTATGGATGAAAAGTTTTTGTTCAACATTACACAGAATTACAACCACAAAACAGTCGAGTACAGCCTCTTTCTCTTGAAAATTTAATCATCAGCCATCAATAAAAACCTTTTCATCCAAAAGGGTTAATAAGGAGTAGTATCTAGAAATTTTGAGCTAAAAACTTTTCCTATGGACGCGATCGAAAAGTCCAATCGAATTTTGAATTTTATGCAGACTGGTGTACTGTCACACACGGTTGAGGAAATTCCGAACATGCTCGATAAAACCACATTGATTTCATCAAAGTCAACATCAGTGCCAAACGTCAGATTGGTGGTTGGTCTCCAATCTCTCCTGATATTAACTTGATGGACTACTCGATCTAGGTATTTTAGAGTCGAATCCATGCTCAAAGCCGCGTAACTCAATATATGCACAGAAGGAAAGTTTAGTCAATAAGAAGAAAGAGATACCAATGTAAACCACCAGTAAAGCAATGAATAAAAACGATAAAAATGGCCCAAAACGATTGAAAAGTGCCTTGACGTCAAGGGTAGACTTTTTGAGAATGAATAGCTATATTTGTTGTTGTCGTTGATTTCGTTGATGTCGTTTTAAATAAAAAATTGAGTCAATATACACAAATGATTTGTTTTTAATGTTGCCCAGATTTTTCTAATCACCCTGTAATTTTCAGTAGTACTTGATTTTTAAAATGTTAACCTTTACCTTTTGCACCTTTATTAAATTCATTTTTGGAATTAGATTTTAATTAAAAGTGGTGTTATTCTCTAGAAAAAGGTTAATTAAAAAATTCAACTGAAAAGAAAGTTACCAAAAGTTGTGATTTTTAAGGTTAAGGTCAAATTAAATTGTATTTTATTTTTTTGGAAAATCTTGAGGGATTTTTTATATTTTTATTTAACGAAAAAAAATTTAAAATAATTTTCTATTGGGAATTAAAAAATAGATTAAAATTAAAATAGTTAATTTTTCAAAAGTTTATCCCATTGTAAAATATTTCGTTTAATTTTATGAATTAAAATTTTTCGAATTTATTAAAACAATTCTCATTAAAACTGAATTTTATTTTTGAAATATTTAAACTAAAATTTGATTAATTTTCCCCTTTATTTTATCACAACAAATAATCTTTCTAATTTATCGGTATTAATAGGAATCACGGAATCACAATTTCAATTTTATTCCAAAAAGAAATTTCGACCAATCAAAATCGAGAAAATTCTTTTTAATTTAAGTTTTTAATGGGCATTGACTTTGTCATATATTATGATAAGTTTTTAACTTTTAAAGCAATCTAAGATGTTCTGAGACAAAGCCTTTTTATTTTTGAAGTTCTTTTTCAATAAAATCTGTTTTATAAATTTATGATAAAACTAAAAATAATTCCAAAGATTTATTCAGCCTATTTTCTTTCATAAGTTCTTGTTTAAATTCTTGTTTTAAATATTTTTATTTATTTTTTTGCTTTTGTTTATGTTAAATTAAGTTTTAAAATGCTTTTAGTTTAAATTAAACTGGGTTTAGGCCTCTACTCAGTGCGCCTTAACCTTATGGGTAAGAATTGTTTCATCGATTAGAACAATTGCCACAGGTCCACCTAAACCAAAGGGACTTATGTGATAATGAAGCTTAACTTTGTTTCTTAACATGTCTACTACTTTATGTGAAGCCGTAGGTTTAATATCAACATATTTCAATATATTGTATTGCAACATACCCGTTAACCAGTAATAGATTTAGTTTCATTAGTATTATTAATTTTATGACTGTTTCTTCAAAAAAAAACCTATTCTTGTTGATTCCCAGAATTTTTTTGCAGGCTTTTTTGTAATATCTCTAACCAAGCTCATCTATATTTCGTTTTCTTCAGAAACATCATCATATTGCAACCTTTACAGTCTAATTTCCACTTGAGAGCATCATTTTCCTTCATAAAATTTATTAATTCGTCTGTTTTTACACAGAAAAAATTAAATATTAACGTAATTAACAAATACTTATTTTGAATGAAACTACAGTGCAACTTCTATTTTGGACCACAGAATTTCAAAAGTGGTCCAAAAATAGAAGTTGGTCCAATATTAAAAGTTAAGACATAAAAAGGCTATAAAACATGTTT
>JBBMKC010052193.1:0-17774 GCA_037834085.1 Bipalium vagum | reverse complement strand
TAAAAATGAGAACTAAAAACTGATTTAATATTTATTTTAAATCAAAATTTTTATAAATTTTTAAAAATTTAACTTTGTCCTTAGTTACAATTGATTAAATTAATAAATTAAAACAAACCTCACTTTGGGGGTACGAGAACGGTAAATAATCCATAATATTATTTGGAATATCTAATGATCATATATTGCATAAGTTTTTATTTGCTGAAGCTACAACTTGAATTTCATCTATAAAAGTTTTCATTATAATATTGTATCAAAATTTAAGAATTAAAAAAATTTAATTATTTTCTATTATATTTAAAAATTAAAACAAAACTAACTTTGGGAGTACGAGAGCGGTAAAAATTCCAAATTTTATAATTTAAAGCTATTATTTAAACAAGTCTTCAAAATGCAAATATTTATTAAGCATCTTATTAGCATGCGAAAACTATAAATATCAACAACTTTCAAAAATATTTTTTTTTATCTTTTATCAAAAAAAATTGCAAGTATCAAAAAAAGTTTTCCACCAATATATTCAAATGAATAAAATTCTGAAAATTTCCACGTTAACAATGATTATCATAAAGGATCCAATTATTTTGGAATACAACACATGCTCTAAATCACACAAACGTTTCAAAACTTTAAAGATTTGGTTACGAAATTTAACCACACCAAGCAGACCTGTCGTCACACTCAATTTTTTAGCACCTGGACAACTTTGAACTGACCCGAAACCAAATTGGCTGTTGATAAATTAGTGGTTTCCAAAAGCAGACTTTTTTCAACCCATATCAATAAAATTTCTAATCGTTGGCATAAGTGCATTACATCTGAAGGATTTGTTTTTGATTAAGTTTATTTGTAACTAAGATATCAGATTGACTTTCAAAGGTAAAAAATAACATTTTTTTGTATCAACCTAATAAAATTCATTACAACTTTTTATTTTGTAAAATATCATTCCTTCGAAATCTTTATAGTTTTTAAATTGAAATTCATCTTATTATTTCAATATACTTATAATAAAACTTACATTTGTCATAAGTCAATCATAATGGAAGCAATGGGTTTCTCTTAAATTTCAGAATAGTAAATATTGTTAATTTTTAATAGAATTCGATTACTTAACCTACCCTAATTTCACAGCCAATATTAAATTAACATTTTCAAAAAATTTCATTTTTAAATTTTTGATTTTCATTAAAAATAACAACCAATAGCCGCCTGAACATTAATATTATATTTATTAACAAAAAATTAAGATTGACAGCGATAGTAACCACTAAATCTTACCTTTAAATTAAGTACGACCATTAGTATTGAAAACAAATTATAAATAATCCTTCCCTTATAAAAATAAACTGAACAATGTCGTTACAATAACCAACATTGACTAAAGTTTAAAAAGCATCACTACCTACTTTACTAATACTCATTTTCCAGTAAATCGAAAATCAATATACCGAAACAATTTAATTTAATACAAACACAAATAATCAATATTATCGTTAAATACGAACAATATAAACATTTTTATGTATATATATATAGATAGATAGACAGGCATATAATCATCGATCAGTCACTAAAAATATTCTTCTTTTCCTTTGTTTTTAATTTCCTGAAAAACCCAGGTAGATCATAGTCATGCAGAACAATCAATAAATACTTACTTGTTAATAATGAACTCCTCGTCCGACGAATCTTCGTGATAAGGAGAATCGTTTTCGTCTTCCTCATCATCGGATATTGTGTACACCTTAGTAGCACGCTGGCGACGAGCACGATTCTCTGCAACTTTCACTCCGTCCTCGGGAATACTGTCTGAAAATAGAAAAAGGGAAAGAATGAAAACACGTTTCTCATTTCTATCTCGGCCGATCACTAACCTGATTTGAAAATATTTTCCACGTCCTCATCAGAAGAACTGTCCTTTTTGGTCTTCTTTTTCGGAGTGCTCTTCTTCTTAGCTGGCTTCTCGGCCTGACCGACTGTGACTGGTTTCTGTTTCGGTTTTTTATCCGAGCCCTTTCCACCGGACTTAGATGGCTTATCAATTTTTAATTTCTTTGCAAGTGGAGCAGGCTTTTCCTTAGGCATCAGTTTTTTCTGTCTGAAAAAGGTTTTAAAGATCAATAAAAACAGTAATCGTTGATAAATGGAAAATCAATTATTTAATTAAACATGTTACACATACTTTTGTGCTTTGGGAGCGTCGCCTGTCTTCAGAAAGTCTGTGATTGGAAGCTGAATAGGTCTGTTAACGTCAGTATCTGCCTTGAAAGACGAACTCTGGTCGTTATTTAATGACAGAGGTGATTCATCGTCATCGTCTTCGGGAACGGTATAAACGACATTCTTCGCAGCGTTCCTCTTCAGAACGGTTTCCCTCGGTACAAGCGGTTCCGTGTTGCTCAAATTGTGATTGTCTGCAGTGAGATCATCATCAAAGTCGTCGTCGCTATTGGATTCCCATATATCCTTCTTTTTCTTTTTCACTGGACTTGAGCTTTTCTTTCTAGCCTCTTTCGGTTTATTGATCTCTTTGATGGTTGTAGACTTTTTCACTTCTTGTACAAGCTTATTTCCCTTGGCAGCCAGTCTTTCCGCCAGTCCCAGTGGTTCGTTTTTGTGATCATTGCAATCCATTGCTGTTTCTGTGTTTGCATCGCCATTGTCTCGAGCACCGAAATAATTTTCAATCATCTTTTTCTGTTTCTTGGCGACATCGTGCTTCTTCTTTTTTTCCAATTCAGCGTTCACTTTTTTCAAATATTCTTCTTCGAGTCTTGGTTCCACCCGAATGGCAAACTTCGATGGAGCAGTTTCTGCAGAAATTTTAACAGCCTTAGAGCCGCCTTTTTTTGGACCTTTCCTTTGTTTACCACTGCCAACAAAACTGTCATCCTGCGAAACTGAGCCTTGTTTATCCACTGTCTGTCAACAACAAATTTAAATCGAATTTTTCACATTAAGAAATTCAACAATATTTTTTGGAACTACCAAAAGATCGATTACTTGTAAATAAAAATAAAAGATTTTTAAAATAAGTCAATCACGTTTATCCATTTAAAAAACATCAAATCAACTGACCTGCATTTCTCTTTCCAAGACGTCCAGATCTTCAGTCCAGAATTGTTCCGGGGACTTGTTCTTTGTGTCCATCAACTCTTTAAGTTTGGAATCTCGTTTCGACAGTAACTCATTTTTCTTTTCCTCAGTTAAATCAACAAGTCTCATGTTCGTTAAATACTGAAAATCAGGTTTGTCTTTATCTTCGTCTTTTATTGTCTCACCGTTCTCTTCCGATTCTTCTTTATCCTGTTCATTATTCTCCACCGTCTTCTTCCATTCTTTGATGGGGTCTGAATCGTATTTCTTTTGCACGAGAATTTCAATCAACCTAGCCAGTTTGATATTTTCACACACGATGGTGCCACTGATTTTTTCTAAGATAAATCTCGCTTGATTCTCCAATCTAGAAGCTTCTGCAGCCAACATTCCCACCATATAATTCTTCCGTTTCACGTACAGTTCCAATCTAACCCGATAGAACGATTTCAAAATTTCATTTGTTGATTCGTACTTCTTGATCACTCCGAACTCGTCAAACAGAATCATATTGCTCAAGGTCAATTGAGTTTGTAGTTTGAAAAATTTGTGCAATCCGATCGATTCAGCCTCGGACATCTTTTCCGTTGTCAAGTCTACAACAAATCGAACTGTTGTGTCTGTGTTGTACTCTTTATAATCGGTTATCATTGGCGGTGCTTTGTCCGAGCCCGTTCGATACAATTCCATCACATTCTCTTTGTATGTCGAAGTCCAAGTACGTATCGGCAATTCTGTGATTTCAACACAATTCTCTCCAAGATGGGCGATTTCGCCAGAAATCTGATATTTGTTTTCGCAAATTTCCGTTATGGTTCCACGGAATCCTCTATACCACGGATGCATTTTAATCGGCTCCTCACCGTTGATCATTCTTCTCACATTGGCAATCACGTCTTTTGGGTTGAAATTCGGTATTTTACTGCTCCATCCCGTTCCGATTCCATCACATCCGTTAACAAGAATCATTGGAATAATTGGAGCATACCATTCCGGCTCGATTGGCTGATTGTCATCGAACAATTGGCGCAACACTGGATCATCGTGAGGATGGAAAATGAGGCGTGTTAATTTATTTAATTGAGTGAAAATATAACGAGGTGAAGCGCTATCTTTTCCTCCACACAACCTGGTACCAAACTGACCAATGGGATTCAATATATTTAAATTATTGCTTCCAATGAAATCTTGGGCCAAATTAATTATAGTGCTCATCAAAGACTGCTCACCATGATGATAAGCTGACAATTCAGCAACCGATCCGGCTAATTGGGCCACTTTTAATTCCTTAGTCAAATTTCTTTTGACACAGGCAAATAGCACTTTACGTTGGCCGGGCTTGAATCCATCGACAAGCGAAGGTATGCTGCGTTCATTGTCCGTGTTACTGAACAAAACTAATTCACGATTGATAAAATTATCATATGTGATAGAGCGCGTTCCTTTTCCATAGAGATAAATTTCGTCCATTCCCAGTGCTTGACGTTGACGCCTTTCATCCATGTTATTGGTTAGCCACTCTTTTCTTTCGTCGGCTTTATCTTTGGAAAAGGCCATAATTATACTCTTGCCATCGCCATCTCCATACTCAAAAGATATTAAGTGTCTATCCATGTCATTGAAATACTCCTTGGCCTCTTTACTGGTAGAAGTACCCAAACCTTTGTAATACTTTTTACGCCATTTATCTGAATTTGGTGTGTTCTTTTCCCATTCCACGAACTCCGGAATACTGTAAAATGATAATTCTTCGTTTTTCAAGAAAACTTTAATAATGGGCGTGATAAATTGCTCAATAAAATTGTGCTTCAGCAAATTTGGCCATTTGGCATGAATGAAATTGATAACCAAGCCTTTTATGTGTGATCCGTCTTGATCCTGATCTGTCATTAGTACCAGCTTTCCATAACGTAAGGATTTTAATGAATCAGCAGTCTCATACCTTTGCTGGTACTGCAACCCCAAAATTTTGATCAGATTTGTAATTTCCGCATTGTCACTCAATTGCTTCGTACTTGCTTCGCGGACATTTAACAGCTTACCACGTAACGGGAACACTCCGTAATAATCCCGCCCCACAACACTCAATCCGGAAACGGCCAATGTTTTGGCTGAATCTCCCTCTGTCAAAAACAGTCGACATTGCAACGAGTTCTTTGTACCAGCGAAATTGGCATCATCCAACTTCGGAATATCCTTGAGTTTACTTTGTTTCGTTTTGCTACACTTCTTATCCAACAAAGCTTGATTTTTAAACAAAGCCCACATTGTTACTTTTTCAATGATTCCGCATTTACTGACCTAAATTCCATAAAAATCAATATATCTATATCTAACAAAGCCCGGTAAATAATAAATTTTTTCGATTTAAATCATGAAATTATTCATTAACCATAGGATGAAAAAGATTTATTCTAAATATAGAAAAAAAACTTGATTGTTGAACGTACAACATAAAAATATATTTTTAATAAAAAATTACCTGAGAAATAAATTTATCCGATATCTGGCAAGTTGATCCAAAGTCTTTGGCTTGTAATGTCATATTTTCCTTGGTCTGAGAATCAAAACTCGGATTTTCAACAAGACATCGAACGAAGATCCACATATTCATCTTAACCTGTGCATTTTTTAATTTAACAGCTTGTTTGTCGTTTTTGATTTTTTTCTTTGCAACCTCCAGTAATTTGTTGGCAATCTGGTCGGTAAGGTAGTTGACATGCGTACCACCCTTCGTTGTGGCGATGCTGTTAACAAAGCTTACTTGAGTAAAGGTGTCATTCACGCTTGTTGTAATGGCAACTTCCCAACGATCGCTATATTTTTCATAAATTACTTTTAACGACTCGTCATTACTCTGTGTGCAGCCTTTGGTGTACAGTTCAACGTAGTCTTTGAAATTCTTTACTGGTATCACTTGTCCATTTAGATGAACCGTAATTCCATTTGTACAAGCAGCAATATCGTAAGCTCGACGGTTAAATAATGCAACAATATCATCATCCAGTTGTGTCATTCCGAATCTTTTCAGGTCAGGATAAAAGGTGACACATGTAAAATCTTCTTTTGCGCAGCTACTGATGACAGGATCTGTTGCACTTCCCATGTTTCCTGTCCAAACCTGTAATTATATATATAATATCGTATAAATCGTATAACTAAAAATCAGACTTGCTTAAAACTTTTTCCATATTCTCTGCTAGAAGTCTCCAACACGAATTCTGAGCTAAAAATGTTACATAACTTAGCACCATATCCGTTTCTTCCTCCAGTAACTTGTTTTTTGTCATCATTGAAATTAGTTGAGGTTAAAAGTTGACCAAATATCATAGTCGGAACATATACATTGACATCCTTATGCATCACTACCGGTATACCTCTCCCATTATTCCATACTCTGATCATATTCTTTGGTCTAAAAATAAATAAGAAATAAATTTTAAAAAGTTAAAAATACCCATTAATATCAATTCTAATACTGGTCATTTTACTATCCCGAATTTTATTATCTGAAGCATTTACCAAAATTTCATCAAATATTTTGTATAAGGCTGGATTATATGTGATTTTCTTTTCTACCATTGTGTTTGTAGATGAATCGAACACCCACAAAATTTTTTCTTCGTTTTTAATAGAACCCACATATGAATCTGGCCTAAGTAAAATATGCTCTAATTGAGTTTTCTTTTGATAAATTTTTTCAATGGCCTCATCTTCAGGAATACTTAAAGAATCATCAGAATTCATTTTAGAAAATAATTCAATTGAAAATGGTGGTTTTAAAAATTTGAATTAAAAATGAATTTAAACAATAGTAATACATTAGGTCTTTGTTTTAAAATATTAACTAAAAATATTAATAGTTAAAAAATAAATTCTTAACATAAAATTAAATAAATCTTTATATTTATTAAACAATAAGAAGCAAAAAATTATATTATTTGTTAGTTAAATAAAATGAAATGTTGATAAATGGAAAAAATATAATTTCTATATTTATAAATAATTAAATATTATTTTTTAAATAAATATTTTTAACTTATGTAAATTAAAATTTTATTTGCTCTAAAAAGAAAGTTAAAGAAAGTTTATTTTTGTATTTTTGGAAAAGGACTTGCTAATTGTAGAGCCATCACCTCGACGATCTCATCGATAGATAATTCCAGTAGAGAGTGACTCCAAGCCGACTAGTGAAGTTGGGATTCTGAAGCTCCCCATCTAAGCTGGTGTTCGCTTTAATATAACGTGTTCATGGCTAAGCCTTCTTCCATAGACAACAACTTTGATTTAGAGTGTCACAGGTATTCTGCATTTATAACAAGGTTTATAAATAAAATTTGAAGAAGTAAAACGTGAGATGAGTGTGTTATTATCTAGAATTTTATAATATAGTTTAATAATTCATTAACTTACTTAATTGTGAACCAAATCAAATAGATTGAGAAAGATCAATAACTTTTATTTTATGGATATAGAAAAAATTAAAATTGAAGTCTTCATTTCATAACTATTTTTAAGTTTGGCTAATATTCAAAGTTATACGATATTTAACGTTTTAAGATATGAAGTGAAAATAGCTTTTTTGCTTTTTGTGGAATAAAAAATTTTATTTGATGACATTTTTCTATGAATTCCTCAAAAATAAGCCTATAAACTTATCATATTATTTATAATTGGTAAACTGAAAGCTGCTTATATTGAAAAAAAGAACCATAAGAAAAAATTATAGAATAAAATTTAAGTCATTAACTATGTGATAGAAATATTTCTCATTTTAGTTAAATAAATCCCATCTTAATAGTGTATCAGTAACGTTTTATGTTATATATAAATATATTCATTTACAGTCTAATATAATTGATGTTATGATGTATTATTGAGTGAGGTATTAGTACGACGATAACTATAGTTTTAGTAGCCATTGTCATTGCAATATGACCTTGGACACGGGGTTGTAAAATTCATAAGACTACTGCCAAACAATCTCAGAACAGTCTGTTAAAATAGTGTTATTGTTGAATGTGATTCACATTTGTTAAAGATTATTGGAGGTAATCAACTTCAACGTTTCATGTACTGGAAATTGTGAAATAGTTAAAAACTTAAGAAAGGATTGCAGAATCATTAGCTCAATCGGAAATAAAGAATCAGTTCATGATTCATAGACGCATTGGCTTTTGAGACTGGAAATAGTTTCAAAGCCAGAAACTATCTATTGAACTTCAATAGTAGGTTATTCAACAAAAAATATCCAATGAAAACATGTTACTTGTGCAACTAAAAATTACAAAGCCAAGCACACCTTTTCAACTATTGAAATATGATAATCTGATCAAATTTCTCAAACAAGTTAACTTTTAAAAATTTGTTAATAGTTTAGTTCCAGACCAAAGACCTAACCGATCTAGAGCTTTTATTGGAAAAAAATCAAATACAAAATTCTGTTAGACTCAAATCACGGTACAATGAATAGAAGAACACGAAGAAACAACGAAATGATAGTTCACACCTTGCTGAATTAACTAAGAAAGCGTATCACAGATGGACAGTTGCAATCGAGACGATCGTCATCAGCGCTCTAGGACCTTGGAATCCTCAAAACATATCTCATCAGAGCAATAATCCACAGCCCAAGAAACATCTACATTGAGCACACAATTGGCATTTTTGAAAATTATTAGACTTTATTTATCAAAAAGAAAAAAAATAATCAATGATAATATTTATCTGTGATTTCAGTGTTTTCTAAATTTTCTTTTTAATCTCTTTGTATATATTTTCTTCTGTTTATAAAACATATAAGTCAACAAGTATGTTAATTTACCTTAATGAATTTTATTTTATTAATGCTGTATTTTAACAGTCAATCGGGATCCCATGTGGTTTAATGTACATTATGTTATATGAACAAAAATATTTCTCTACCTATCAAAATTCTTATAAATAAATCTACTACTCAGTCAGTGACAACTCCTACGAAAGTTGATACATATTCAAGCCGTTCAGAACAAAACTGTTTAAAGATGAAGTTACGATCTCTAATGTTAAGCCAGATTAACTGTTATGCAAAAGAATGAAAATTTGAGTCCAACATTAATTTAAAATAGAAAACATTTTAATCTTGATAAGCGAAGTCAAACCCCAAACAGTTCTTATAATCAATTTAATCTTCACAGTTACCGATTCGTGCAATACTCAAAATTTATCCTTCTTGTTGATACTATCTTCTCCTGAAGTTTTGCTTTGTAATAAGATTTTTGAACGCTGAAGTGAAGTTCCACCCACATTTATCTACTTCCTCAATACTTACAACTCATTACTAAATGAAAATAAAAAATAATTTTAGTAAGTTGAAAAAATTCTAATTTATACAGATTCATTATTGTAATCGGCTAAGTTTAATATGGTTACATATTGACCATTTAATTTAACAAACAAAATTTGTACATTTATTTTCTATAATGCCCATTTTTCATTTTTGCGGTTATAGAACTGAATTAAAGAATACTATAATATACAAAGACCTTAGAAAAATTGATTTTCGACGATAATTATGCCGTCTTGTGTAATTCCAAAATAAAACCGAAGAAACTTGAATTTCAATTCAGAATTAATAATTTATTGCACAGCAAATTTATTTCAACAAATTCAAATACTCCTGTCTAATGAAATGTTTTTTGAAATTCATAATTGACAAGACTTGGTTGTAAATAATCTTCCCAGTCGACCACTCACAGCTGATACAATGAGTAGTGAGTTCTGATAGTAGACAACTACTATTATTGGTCGAAAGGTCTTGAGCCATCACAGAATTCAAGTCATTGCGACTTGTCGATCGAGAGCTGATCGAATCCGATTCTATCCCATTTTGACTGATTGAAACCCGCAAATTTCTAGCCATGGCAGACTTTTTTTTCAAATGAAGAAACTTGATCGTAATCTTGCTACTGACGTCTTCATCATTTTGACCGTGGTAAATGATGTCACAATTCGCAAGGAATGAAACGGGAAAACGAATCGATTTCGGTTTAATTCGAAACGGTAACTTGACCGGATTGCATTCTATTTCAATCGTTTCCTGAGAGATGCCTGTGAGTATATAGGATAAAAAATTCCACAGAAATAAAAAAAACACTTGCATTTCAAAAATTATAAGAATCAATATTCAAAAAAACTTTTTAAATTTTATTACACCACATGTACGGAATCAAGAGTCAAGGAGAACCAGAGACTGATATATAACGGATAAAAGGCTAATAAGAGTTTACAGAAAAAAGAAAATGGTCCTTCGATTTGAATGGTGGAATTTCTTTGAAAATCAGTGTTTAAACTGTCAACTCAACCATGCGTTAATTAAAAGGATGACAAATCCCATTTATTTATTTCGGGAGCATCGCATTCGGCTTATTAAATAAAAATCTTGATAAAATCAACATATACATTGTATCGATTTCTTAAATTTCCCAATAACTTGAAAATACCGGTAGATCGTTGATTTTTAGATAAAATATTTATTAATGAAACAATATAAACCAAGAAGATTTATTTTTCGTTAAATCCACTGGTCTTTATGTTCCGGAAACAAGATTTAGGTCACGACAAAAAGATCGGGAGAAATAATTTCATTAAGTAACTCAAAAACCTTTCAACGTGGATTTCAAAGTATTTATTTTGATTTTTCAAAGCCGACCTGAATGATATACAGAAAATGTAACGAAATAAGATCGGAAGGAAAACCATATAAAAGTGACAAAAAAGAGTTGAGAGAGTAAAATAAAATTTCTGAAGACAAAAAATATTCTGCAATATTTATTAAAAGATAAACCTTTGGTAATCGATATTACCAATATTATTTTAACGAGAGAAATTTCGTTGATTAATATTGATTTAAATTTTTAGTTTTTGATAAATTGACATAAGTTATTTATAATTCATAAAAAAACAATAAAGTATTCTTTGCGATAAAATCGGAACAGAATATAAGGAGAAAGAAGAAAGTATTTTAAATATTCTTTAAAGTACATTGTAAGCAATCGAAAATTGACTTGCACGAAGAGAATATTGCGGAACTGAATCAATGAAAGAAAAAACACCTTGAAAAAAATTACAGAGCGACTTGGATTAATAGGGTCTCAAAAGAACAATATCTTGTAAACTTTGTTTTCTGAACTCTGTCAGTTTGAGATATATCGAGTATTCATCGTCTGCCTATTTTGTGAAAAAAAATATTCATACTTAAAACGGATTCCCAACGCTTGAGAGGTTGTTTCAAATAGACCATGTAGGTTTGGGGCTGCATGACATCAACTAGTTTACTTAAAATGCTAGACGAATCTTCATTGATTAAGTCCGGAATGGCTGGTTTTCTGCGACCTGAATAAATCATTATTTATTTGACAATCAACACATGTTGAAATTGACACATATCGATTCAAATCGGACCATGTCATTCAACTTTCTCTCTTTGATAAGAAACGGATTTTAAATATTTGAACTTTCGAAAGCAATACTTAACAATTTTTCTGTCACATATTTCTTATGTTCATTGCATAATAATTAATTAAATCTCCGAGGAAGATAGAAAAAACGATCTCTAACTCTAAATTTAGTGTGGGAAAAACCATTATCTCATAATTCGCTTAATGATTTAATTATTTAATAATATCAATTTTTCAAATATTAAGTTATAAAATAAATAAATTTAAAAATAATCTCAAAATCTTGCTCTTATTTTATTTATTTAATAATTTCTACAAAATGTTTTATTATGTAAAATATAATAAATTATATATTTTAAAATTATTTTCTTAATTTCTAGTAATAAATCAATTTTTAAAATATATAAATTTTTATTCCAATATTATTTAATTTATAAATTTAATAATTTTTATTTTATAAAATTATTTATTATATTTTTAAAATATTTTTTAATAATAAAGAATTTTTAAATAATAATTAAATTAAATGAATTTTTAAAAATATTATTTCAAAATGTTAATATTTATTAAATTCATTTTTATATTTTTTAAATAAATTTTTACATAATTTCAACATTTATTTTGAGAATAATTAAATTATTTAAAGAAAAATCAATAGTGATGCTTTTTTATATTTGATGTATTCATGGTACGGGGGATATTTGAGGACATTTTCTAAATGTTTTAATTAAGTAAATGTTTTAATAAACAATAAATAAATATATTAATACATATTCAAATAATTTAGATAATTTTTTTTATTTTAGATAATCAATTCAGGTAAAAATTTCAACACAAAAAATGCAGTCATAGTTACTTTATCCGCTAAACATAGTGATATAGAAAATAGTACCATTTTAAATGTTTCCAGAGCATTTGTCCATAAAGTTCGGTTGAAGCTATATGAATGTGATGGCAATGTATCTCCTGTAGCAAAACGGAAAAAAAGCATTTACAACGCCCTGATGCCATAAGAACACCATAATTTATACAGAATGTTCAAAACATCATCGATGAGAACGCCAGAAGATCAATGAGATCAATTGCTAAAGAACTCCAGGTATCAGAGTGGACTGTCAGAGAAGCAGTACACTAGGACATTCAATATTATTCATATTTAATGAAGAGAGGCCAATTTATGTCATCGAAGACACAGGAAAACCGTCTCGTGCGTTCAAAACGATTTCTGAACAATTTAAAAAACCCCCACGAACATAGCATACTTTGGATTTTCTCTGACGAAAAAAACTTTGATTAAGATCAGAAGACAATTTCTTCTGAGTACCCAGGGTGATGCACACCAAATATCTGGCTGCTATAACTGTTTTAGGAGTTGTGAGCGGTGAAGGTCATGTTATGTCACCTTATTTTTTCTCACAAGGTTTGAGGGTCAATACTGCTGAATACATTGAAATTATTAAAGCGGTTGTTAAACCCTAGATACTCTGCACCTTCTCACATTTTTACGATCATGTGACTCCCTAGCTCACCAGATTTAAATCCGATGGATTATTACGTGTGGAGCGTCGTTGAAAGGGAGATTAATAAACCTCTTAATAGTGCCAATGTCTCACTGAAGGCCGCCATTGTAAAGGTGATATCAGAAATGAATAGGAACCACTTAATTTCTGTCTCTCAACGGTTTCGAGTCCGAATAACAGTCATTGAAACCAATGGTGGTTTCATAGCATAATTAAGTAAAGATGTGTCATCAAGGATATTTGCATCAATTTTATTTAAATACATACATTTTTGTTAAAAATATTGTTTATTTAACATAATAAAAACGTCCTCAAATAGCCCTCGTACTCTACTAATAAATGAACAAATTTTCCATTTTTCATGCCATTATATAAATATTTAATTCTGATAAAATTTAGGATATTCAGGTGAAAAAGCATAAAATTTCACATTTATTGATTCTAAATATTTTGAAGATGAAATAATTGTAACGTTTCGGTTTTCACTTAAAATTTTTGTGAAAAAGAATTATTTAATTTTTAACACATGCTCACACAGGGTAATTTGCAATGGTTGAGATCTCAGATTTAGAAAAACTCATTAACTTATTAAAGAAATTCGGAGTAACGAAATATTAAATTTTGATAACGGAAAAAATTCAAATATAAAAATTAATTATTATCAGCTTAATATTTAATATTATTGTTATTATATAAAATTAATCGGAGATACCAGGATTCGAACCCAGGACCTTTCACGTGCGCATGGACTGCTCTGACCGCTGCGTTTCATCCACGATTATTATTATTATCACTAATAGATTTTTAAAAGACGGAAAAGCATGATCAAAGTTGAATCGATACATGGAAGTAATAAATTATTATCTCTCACTCAAATCTCTTACTAACACAAATGAGAAAGTTTCCAATTGACGGAGTGTGAGAGCCATATCTAATTCTTTGTGGGGTTCTGAAGCCAATTCCAATTTGTATCGGTAAACATCTCCATGCTGTACGAGCTGACGTTTGTTGATGGTATGTGAAATGATTTGTTCTACAGTTGTGTCTGGCGAAAAACGGAACTTTGACACTCCATGAGCTAATTGGCTGAGAAAGAGAGATAAAGCCTTATTTATACATGAAACAATGTTATAATAATTGGTATATGAAAAATTAAGTTTTTAATGAAAATTTCCTTTTGAAAAGAAATGAAGGATAACCATTAAATTTTCGAAACAAATACGTTATAACAAATTTCAAAGACTTAAAGAAAAAAATTCTTTTAGAATAGAATTACTGGAATCAAATTTTGAGTTAAAAAAGAAAAATTGGCCTTCAGAAAATCAATATTCACACAATAAGGAAAAATACTAAGTAACACTTACATTTCCACAAAAATTGAATCTTCCAAAATATCACTGGAGTTGCTGACAGACCGGGGATTCGAAACACTGTCTATTTCTATAATCGACTTCGACGGCAGTCCCATCTTTTCCATGTACGATCTTGTTACAAAGCTATTATTGCTGATTGTCGAACAGATGGAAACAATTTTGTTTCTTCCATTGCGTTGATATTCAAGCAATGCCAAATTGGAAAATTGATATTTATAAATCGGATCAATATTGTTCAGAGAACCGAATCCGAATTCTAAATCTTCGTCATCCTCAAACATGTACAGTTGAAATTTGCTCACCATGGTGCTAGTAATTACACAATGTTAATGGATACCGATCAATTATTTTCATCAGTTTTGATAAATATCGATAATACTGTGTTATATATGTCACAAAAATGATACAATAATATATAACTAAATATTGATTTCAGAACCAAATACAAGCAAATATCTGACAATTTCCGAGACAATCACACTTAATAACTATATGATTTTAAAATAGTATGAAAATATTATGTATTGATAAGTCATTGGAAAAGAGATAAAAGTAACAGAGACTAATTATATGAAATAATATTAATATGAAACAGAAATTACAATACCTTTATGCATACCCCTAATGTATGAAATTTATTTTGAAAATCAATGATTTAAAATATTGATAAGGTAAAAAAGAAACTCAAAACTGAAAACGTACGAGCTCGAAAGAGCAGGAAATCTGTTTTCCTCCACATACTTCCAACATGCAAGTCCGATTAAATCCATCACTCGAGTTTCCACAATTGGTCGAACAACCACAGGATTTGACCGGTTTCTTTGTTCAGGAAAGTCCCAAAAGTAAATATTAAAATTTCGAAGAGATTTATCCAATGGACTTTCATATTCAGGAATTGGGTTCAACATAATTTCATCCAAATCTGATTTTTTTGATTTCAAATACCGAGAAGCACTAAATTTTGCATATTGTGAAAAGATATTGACCGTGGCTATATCTTCTTTGTTGGTTTCTTCTAACATTTTAGAAAGCATCGATTTGCATACTTTTGAAGGCTTACACGGTTCCGAATATGAAAACAATTCATTTATATCGTTATCTGAATGTTAATTTATTTTATGAATAGCCTGAAAATCATTTATTTAGATTTATATTGCTAAGCAGTTTACTTAATAAGTGATAAGAATATCAAGATAAATAAATATTTTTGTAAGGAAAACAGTTTGATTTTATATCTAACAACGTAAACATACCAGATAGAATTCTAGGCCATTCCCCAGTATCAATAATTTGATGACTTACCACCATCTTCGAATCATTTAATTCCACTTCTTTTATTCTAGCTTCTGATGACAATTTCCTAACGCTAACTTTATTGTTTATTAAAAATGAAAATGAAAAATCACAAAATACCTGTATTAATACATAGAGATATATCTGGAGAATTTTTAAATGAATCAGTGCCCACATCAGTAATAGGATAACTTAATCTAAATTAAAAAAATATTAATAATTTGATTTTAAAAATATCATACTGCTTTTCTAAAGCATCTTTAATGTTAAAATTTGAAGAAAAATCTTTATCTATAATTAATTCACAAAGACCAGTGTCATCACCGAAGATAAAGGAATTGTGTATGTGATTTAAAAGTAATTCAGAATTACTTAATATAGCCATAAAAGAAAAATATAAATTATCATAAAAAAATAAGAAATCAAATTTGAATTAAACTTCAATTTAAATCATTGATTACATTATTAAAAGAAACAATAACTTTAATGTAACTATTTAATAATAATAAATAGATAAGTTTTTAAATGATTATTAAATCATATTAAATATAGGGGTCTGCAAAACAACTTCGTTTTTACAAAATTATATTTTTATTATAAATTAATAAATAATTATATTTTTATTAGATTATTATGTTTTTGTAGTATAATAAATAATTTAGAAAAACGAAGTTTTTTTGCGGACCCCAATATATGAAAATTCTTTGAATTTTTTATAATTATTATTATTAAAGGAATTTATTATTGTTTTTAGGGATAAAATCTCAAGAAAAAGTTATTTCTTTAACAGTTTTAAATCCAGTTCTAAGTACTGATAAACTAATAAATTCTTTAAGAAGCAAAGGATTATTTCATAGCGCAAAACATTTTGAAAAATGTCAGAATCAAATGGAGTTAATGAAAACCGAATGGAAGTGTTTGAAGAAATTATGCAAGAACTATAATAATTCTGTCAGTATCCAACATGGTCTTTTTTCTGTGGAACTTGAGATATATTATTTTCGCAATTTTCTTAAGAGCTATTGGAAGTACGGAAAAAAGTTTGTAATGAAACTGAACTTTCAAGGCCAACTGTAGTTAAAATAGATGCATTTTTTAGATATATATGCTAATTACTTTGTTAATAATTCTGTAAAGCTAGGTGGAAATGGCATAACATGTTGATGAATCTCTATTTGGATATAAACCTAAAAATCACAGAGTATAAAAAAGTTAGAATGAATATGAAATTATAAAAAAGTCCAAAAATAGAAATGTATTAGTTATTTTTAATAATTTGTAACCCCATCCTTTGCAGCTATCAGTGCCTTAATACAATCGGGCATTTTATTAATACACGATTTATGGCTTTCTTTCAATTGATTAGCTTCAGATATATCGAGAAAAATGACGCTTCGTATTAAAGTAAAGTCAACATTCTGTGGATATCGTCAGTGACATCTTGTGTGCAGACTTCAGTTTTAGTTCCGACAGACACCAAACTGAAATTAAATATCAATAATTAAGACAAATCATAATAATCAATTAACAGTTTACCGATTCATACAGTTTCTTTTATTGCACTGGTAGTGAAGTAAATATTTAGAGGCATGACTCCGATGGCCCATGAGAAGGATGGTGTTGAGCGAGTGACTCTATGTTGACTTCTGTGGTCAGGATTGTGTATTTCCCCTTCAGAGCTGCTTGAAGTTCTTGAATAAAGTACTCAGGATAAATTTCTCTTTGACATACACCTGCATAATTCAGAGTGCTCTCCGCATTTCTGTTTGATTCAAATGTTAAGTTTTATAAATTTGTATGTGTGGAGTATCCCACAATAAACATTTTATTATTGACAATTGTGATTATTTTTGTGTTTTTAGTTTTATTTTATTTTTTATTTTTATGTAAGGATTTGTGGAAGATAAAAACCCTTCTCTTTAATTAATTATAATTAGTAATTATTATTTATTAATTATTATTATTATTATCATTATTATTATTAGGTGTTTTAATTAATTTCCGCCGCTAATAAAACAGAGCGGTAATTTCAAAATAATTTATTTTTA
>JBBMKC010052082.1:0-17774 GCA_037834085.1 Bipalium vagum | reverse complement strand
TAATTTAAATTATATTTTACTACTAAAAATGTGCATATCAGTCATTGCTTTGTCTAATTATGCATTTTTAAAAAACCCTTCAAAAATAAACTCCGCAGTTAACTGATTAATTCAATTTTTTAAATTCTTTTTTTCAAATTTAATTCATTTTTTTCAAATTTACAGACGACTTGGCCAACAAGGTCGTAAAGTATTGATTTGCCTTGATAACTTTTCTGGTCACCCTCAAGAGCTTCAGCTGAAAAACATCCAACAAGTTTTTTTCCCACCCAACATAACAGCCAATTCTCAACCAATGGATTAGGGAATTATAGAGATTCTCAAACGTAACTACAAAAAGCTTTTGCTGTGTCGTCGACTTGAAGCAATGAATGAAGGAAAGGAGTTTAAGTTTACATTGCTTGACGCTCTACATGTCATTCGAGGTGATTGGGAGCAAGTCACCAAATTGGAAATTAGGAACTGTTTTGCAAAGGCCAAGTTCTGTAAAGCAGAAATCCAAACTGAGCCAGAGGATACTGAGCTGCTCGAGATTTGGGAATCTCTGCCGGCAGAAGAAAAAATGCATGAAAACGAATAGATTGAGTTGTTGGATTTTCTTAATGCTGACGAGCGCCTTGCGACTGGTGGATCATTTAAGTTAGAAGAGATTGCGGAAGAGGTACTGTGCAGCGAGGAACCGGTGGAAAACAAAGATAATAAAAGTAATAACTGTCGAGGAGGAAATTGTTTCTTTCGAGGAAGCCCAGCGCGCATTGACCTGATAGTAACTTTAAAAAATAGTCTTTTTTACAAACCCTCGCTATTATGCCACTTTTGCTCGGTCCCGATGGGTGGCATAGTAACGAGATTTTACTGTAATAATAATTATTATTATTATGTTAAACTGACACCTTTACATCCTTTAATTTATTCAGGACATGGTTGTTTTCCTTTATGTAAAAAAGATGAAGTAGTAAATTATTTACAAGATTAGAAAAAAATTTACAATCAGAACAAACATTACATATTGAAGATGTATTAATTACCGCGCTTCTTGAGAAAATTTCACGCCATACCACACGGGAATTAGAAGAGATATTATGTATCCCAAAATCCACCATACATGAGAATTTTTTGAAGCTTAGTTTTATTAATCGTTTAAAATGGATTCCATATGTTCTAAGTGAAAATAACCTAATGAATCGCATTAACGTCTGCGACTTAAATTATAAGCGCAACAAGGTAACACCATTTTTGAAGCAATTGATGGCATGAGATGAGAAATGGATCATTTATAATAATGTCCAACGGAAAAAAATTTTCTGAAAACTATGGCTCGCAGTTGGACGAATTATAACAAACAACTTGAAAGAAAACGCCCAGCACTGGTGTTTCATCAAGATAATGCGAGTCCCCACATGTCTTTCACCACCAAGAAAGTGTTTATATCTGGGTGGGAAATGCTACTTCATCCGCCATATTCACCAGACCTTGCACCCACCGATTTCCATTTATTCAGGTCATTGCAAAATTCACTTAATGGAAAAAACTTTATCTCCTTGGACGATATCAACAATCTCTTGGATAATTCTTTCGATGAAAAATCTAACAAATTAAGGAAGGATGGAATATTCAACTTGCCTGATGGAACAATTGTATTTTAATAAATGTATTTAAAATTTCATTGCCTTACGTTTTAATTTGTAATTAAAATTCGGAATGAACTTTCCGGACAACCAAATATATGCCGGATGTTGCAAAACTTAAGTTTTAGTAATATATCCTTGACTAATCTTGTGATGTAATGTCTAACTTCATCATGAAGCAATTTACTGGATACCAGTCCTGCTTACATTCAATCCGTGTTAACTGGTCTTTATAAAGGTCATCAGGTTGGCGTAGTTCATCATACAGGACGTCCTTGTTATTCTACTACCTTCACAAAATAACCATTTCTGCAATAAACTCGGCGTTTTGATGTACATTCTGTTTATTAAGGAGATCAGAACACATGGTGATACTGTAATCTTTATTTTCCGACTAAATGTATGCGATATCCACTTTCTAATTTTTAAAATTTTTCTTATGGCACACAATTGATTGGAAATCATTGTTTGAGTTACATCAATGTTTTCAGTGTTTTTATTGCATATATAATAAATTTATATCTATAAAAACTTGAGAATCTATAGATTTGACCTCAGAAGGTGCTTCAACACGCTCATAATTGTTCGTGTCTAAATTTCCTACCCGAAATTTGCGAGATTAAACTTCACAAGGACTTCTGGAAACAACATTATCTCCAAGTACGGAACATATCAATGCATAAACAGTTTCAACTGATTTTCCCTGATGAAATTCATTGCGAATGCAGCACCGAATAAAGATTTAGTCATTCACAGTTTCTAGATCTTAAATATTAAGTTTAGATATAGATTAACTAAACAAACCGATAAAATGCTTCAAATAAAATTTTTTTTAAAAAAATGAATATTCAAGATTACATTTAATAAGAACGCTTTAAAATATATTTGAACATTTAATACCATTTTCATTTGGATAATTCAATTCAGCATATATAAGCCTGAGAGAAATAACTCGAAATGTTTCAACTTTGATGTGATGTAAATTTCATCTAGTATATTGTTTTTAGAAAACTAAACAAGAAATATATAATACCTTTGCTTATACCTAATAAATCGAAGATCACAAAATATAAAATTTTTAATTTATACATAAAAATATTGAGTAATAGTATTACTTTATATTCACTAATTATGACCTAGATTAAAAATAAAACAAGATCGGAAGTCAGGAAATTTAATTCGATTATTGACCGAGTCGAAACTATGGTGTTTACTTTGTTATTTTTCTTTTATTATTTTATTATAAACACGGAACATAAGTAAGAATTAAACAAGAGATATTAAAACCCATTATACGTAATAAAACTAATTACCACTATTTTAAAAATTACAATTGTAAGTTTTGATAATGGACAGCTTCTGAAGTACCTTTAGTGGTTCCTTAAACAGCTTTAATTTGTTTTAGTTTGTCTTGATTTATGTTGTAGTGATTTCTAAGGTTACTATTATTTTTTATCCATGTTTTCTGTAATTCATTTTAATTACATTTGCGCTATATCTTATTTATTGACCGTGTGAGGTTAAGTACACATTGCTATTCAATGCCAATCGTCTCTTCCCTCTACTTTAATACAGACGTACAATATATTACAATATAATGCTTGAAATAAATTTGATTCTAACATTTTTACTAGGTTCATTATGTTCTAATGATTCTTGTTAGAAATATAAAATCATTTCTTACAAATCTCAGCTACCTCACTGTGACTTACGGACGATTTTCCTTTATCTTATATATATCTTTCAGTCAACCATTTTGAGTGCTTTTAAATTTTCTATTTCTGAGTGGTAATAGCTTGACAATTTCCTGACTCTTTTTTCCTCCTCAGTTATTATTGCTAGTAAAATAATTATTTTACTATTTATATATTCAGAGATATTTTGATATAATAATATACTGGGTAATCTATTTCTCTGAATTTCTGTCTTCAGATAATACCAATTTATTAAATTTATAAATATTTATAAAGTTCTGATTTAAAATTTTAATAGAACAAATTTTTATTAGCAATTTGCAGATTATTAACTATTTTATCTGACAGAGAAAATTAGAAATAAAAAACTCAGACATTTTATCAGAAATATTTCAATTTAAATATAAATTTTTACAAATACCACTTTTGAAAATGTGGTATTGCAGTATAATAAATCTTTTTATATTTTCGTTTGTCAGAAAAAATTCATTTAAACACACAAGCTTTGAAGTCTAGAAACCTTAATAATTGAAAGTCAATAACCGTTAAATGTTGCTAAAATAAATCCAGAACATTTTTATTTTATTTTTCATAACCTTTTTTTAAAAGTTGGTTGCATTTGTAAGTATTAATAATAGAATGGATATTGTGAAAAAACAACCAATGTATTTGCTTTCATTTTATATTTAATAAGTTAAACTGGTATTTATTTTTTTATTGGGGTGTCAAGTTACACTTTCAATATAATAAAAGCTTACTGAGAGTTTTAATAAAAAATTGAAAATATTGATCTATTTTTTTTAATAATAAAAGGACTGATATGCAGAACTCATTTGCTCAAAAATTATAAACATCAGTACTGTATGCGATCCTATTTTGAGAAGATATGGAATAAAACCTTTCCACAGACTCAGTAGTCCTTCGTTTTTATAAATACTATAGAAAACGTTCTGAACGAAAAATTATTCCGAAAAATTTTTAAGGTCATCATACCCAACAACTTGAATATTCTGGTTTTCCATTTAAAGTTCTCATATTTTGAATTCTTGTTTTCACAATGTCTATTGGCATGGACAATATTGCTGTGGTTAAAGAACTGATTATGCTGGCAAAAAAATGTAAAACCACTCCTTCTTCTAGCCCATCTAATTACACATTTTTGTATTGACAGTAAAATTAATCACATATTTCCAATTCATAAATCCCAATCAGCTTAAATAAGAAGGAAAATACTTTAAAAGCAACATTAGAATTTTTCTTTATAATTTAAAAATACTCTCAATTAATCAATGTTTCATTGTGAAACAGTTTAAAAATTTTTGAGAACAAGGTTTTCACAAATATTACTCTTTATATTTATTTTATCAGCAATACATAGTAAAAATTTTATATTTTTCTTTATTTTGAAAAGATATTTTTTGATTTTAATGTTGTAAAAGATGATTAATTTAATATTTTTAAAGATTTTTGAACTAAATACACCCTCGGTAAAAAGTTTAAAGATAGCACAAAATATTAAGCACATTTATTTTTAACATTAAAATAGTTTAACTTGGATTAATATTAATAAATCGATGATAACATTGATAAGTAATAATTAAAGATAATGAAGAATTTTTTATATTTATCTCCATGAAATTATTCACATGTGAATTTTATTTTTAGGATATGAACAAAAAAAGCTGAAAGTGCAATTATTGCATGGTACAATGCTAGTAAAATAATTTACAAAATTTCGGCAGTTGGAACGATTGTCAAGTGATTCACAGACACCGGTAATATAAAAGTTAAGCCCATATCTGGAGGACCCTCATAAAGTAATTAACGAAATCAAAGGATGTTATTTCGAATTATGAAAAAGACCTCATTTATTGGATCTAAAGAACTAAGCAGTTTGTGATTTAAATACTCAAGAATACTTAGAAGTGCATCCAAAGTTTGTAAACTACTGGTAAAATATAGGTTTAAGAAACGGGTGTTGCTCTTAAATCAATATGGGATCATCAGCATCGAATCAAGCGCCTGCAATTTTCTGTGTTTTAAAGACTGGATAATAGAAGATTGGAAAAAGTTATCTTTAGGTACGAGTTTTCTTTTTTGATCAATCCGATATATAGGTGTCAATTTGTAAGACAATTTTTGCTTTTAAACATCCTTCTTTTTTTTCGCTTGAGGCTGCATGAGTACTTGGATCAAAAGATTAGTAATTTTTGAGCCGAAAGAGAGAATGAATGTTCTATGGTACCAAAATATTCTAAAAGACAGATTGCTACCAGCTGATAGTAAATAGTACATAAACGACGATTTCAAATTTCAATATAACGCCTCTTGTCACCGGCCTAATGTCATAAAACGTGGTTTAAACTCAGCATTTTTTCTTTACTGATACCTTTACCTGCCTAGTCGCCGGACATAAATCCAATTGAAAAAGTCTGATGCAAATTGAAAAGATTTATTCGTCAATAGAAAGTTTATAACAGAGAAGATTTACATTTTCACAATTTCATAGTTATCAATGTTGAATACTTTCAAAATCCAATACATTCTATGTCAAAACGTTCGCAGATGATCATTAAGTATAAGAGATGTGCAATAAAGTATTGATTGAACAATTATTTGTATTAATTGTTATATTAACCTTTTTATAATTGTGAAATGCTGAAATTAATTATACTTTTCTTTAAATTTTTCCCAAGACGGTAGATTAAAATTAGAAATATAAGTTTATAGATAAATATTTTGAACACATCTATTTTAAATATGAAATAAAAATGACTTATATATACTTATACAATATACACTCTTTGACAAAATTATTTGTCCATTACATATATCTGTATATTATATATTATTGTAATTGATTAAATTTTGATGTTAATGAAGGTCGATATTTCAGTCATTGGAGATGCATTGGAATGTTCGTAATGTCATAATGTATATTTGATTAAATAAAGTATTTTTGTGTTAAATATCTTTGTTTTATTATGACGCATAATGATGACAAAATATAAAGTAATATTCATTCTAATATACAATGGGCAAATAATTTTTTCAAAGAGTGTATATAAAGTATAATTTTAGTAAATATGGCTAAATCAATATAAAATTACCACCAGAATGTTATATCTGTCAATTATTTTTTAAATTCACTTTTCAATTTCGTTACATTAATTTTATGAATATATCTTTATTTATTTTACTTTGGTTTAGGTAAAAAATATATTTTATTCATATAATTATTTTTCTTTATCTTTTTGATTTTTAGTTCAAGAAGTCAATTTTAAGATCGTTTTTAAATAATCTCGGTATATGTGGTAGAAACAGAATTAATATTGATAATAATTGGTGACAAATAAAAATGAAGCAGCACAAATTACAATCGAAGTTAATGACAGTTAAAAGTAAGTGGTTATCAGTTCAGTATTTAGGTATATTCCAAGATAATCTAACTGAGCAATGAAATTCAAAAAAAATGGCAAAATATAAATGGTACTGAATCCACCAGTACAATCACACACATTTCTTGTCACTAATCTGCTTTGCATTCAAGACAGCACTATCATATTATCATTTATTTAGTTCAACACAAACTTCTTTGAATAGTAAACTTTTCAATAAAAGAGATTTAGTCTCAGGTCATAGAAAAAAGACTGAACATAATCATTAAATTATTTAATAGCTGTTTCAATGATTTTTTTATTTCAAAGATTCGTACATCGCTGGAGACCCAAGACATTTTAACTACTGATGATATTACATGAAAATTAGTTCTTGTAATTCTTTTAGAGATATCATTCTCCCAGATTTTACTCAATTCATAAGTCATGTCAAATAAAGTTTTGATAATAGACGAAATAAAATATTTCCTTCTCATTCAAAGTTTTTAAAAAGTAAAATTTTAAAAAGTATACTTTTCTCAATCATCATTTGTTTCGTTTGTGAATATGAAGCTAGCTGGACCAATGTAACCACAACTCCACGACTCATTGAAGGAAAAGCTGACTAAAAATCTGATTTTTTGCATCTTTTTTAAAATCAAAGTTTACTTTCCATAAACCTAGAATCCCGTCTTCTTTAGTAATACAATAAAAAGCATGAAAAACATTTCTATAATTTCGTTTTTGTTCAATTGGTAATCTAAAAATTTATTATTTCAATATTTTCAATATTTTATTATAAATACATTCCGTCTGCTGTCATTCTGATTAAGGCAATGTCAGAAGGTGTACCAATACATGATCCTATGACTCCGGATATAAATGCTATCAAAATCTTTATCATGAAGCTTGGCGGTTTGTTTTTTATAGTAAATTGTTCATAAAGCATAGTATATATCCCCAATTTTGATGCAGTATATGTGGCTTGACGAAACAGTGCGGCAGTTAAGCTAAGAGGTTTTTTTAAAATAATAATCAGAAAATATTTTTTATTATGAGATTCAATTGAAACAAAAATTATATAATATCTAAAATGTACTTTCTTGTTATTTTAATAAAATTTTTCTGCAATTTTAATTTCTTTCATTTCTTCAGGTTGTTATGACAGCAACTAAAATCAAATGAATTTATTATTATTATTATTTGTCTACAGTAATTTCCTTATTCAATAAAAATATAATTGATGACGCCCTTTTAATAATGTTTTCATAATGTTAAAATTACGAAGAATGGCAATATTCTTTTTAAAAGTATAATACTATTGAAAGTATTACGTGGACTGTACCCACTGGGTAATTGTTTATTTTATTGAACTTTCTTGGTAGCCAGAATACAGAAAATGTTTAGAGTAATATATTTTAATACTATAATAATGAGTAAATATAATAAAATAAATAATAATAAATATAAAATATAATAATGGGTAAATTAAAAATATAAAATGAGTAATATAATATATTTTTTTAATATAATAATATAATTTTTTAATATAATATAATTTTTTAATAAAACTATTTTAGTTGTATTCCATCTTGATCTTCCAAATTATAGCTACCTTGCTAAAGTTGAAAACAGTATTATACTAATTAATTTATTTTAAATATGAAAGAAAAGAACAAAAAATAAAACAATTATTATATTGCAGATATAATAATAGCAGTAAAAAATATTATTAATTATTAATATAATAATATTAATTATTAATTATTAATAGCTTATTATTAATAAACTATGTTAAAATTTGTAAATGACACATGTTGAACACATTACTAAAAGTACAAATTAGAAGTTTGTAATAAATAAAAATAATTTTGAAAATACCCCGAGTAAATTATCATTATTCCTTCATCTCGTATGATCTGTTTGGCAGCATCACAACTACTTCTATAGCATTGACGTTGCTCATCTTGACCTATTCTATGATAGTAACAAGGAAATATACAGTAAATTTATGAAACCAGTTATTTGCATTCGGGTTTTAAGGAAATCGAAGGGTTGAACAATCAGAGTAGTTAACATTCTTCATCAAAGTTCAAGTTAAACATTTCCTAAAAATCATAAAAAAATAATACTTTACCCTGATGATGCTCCGATTATAAATTTCATGTAGGTCGGGATTGGCTCGACCTGCACTACCATTCTTCTGGATAATTTTTTTAAAAATTATTTTTCATTGTGAACAAAAATTTCTTTAAATAAATATTTATCACTGAAACAATATCAAATAGCACACAAACAAGGTACACAAGAGCTTGTTCAGTGCAATTGTTCTCATTACTTATATCATTTATTATTGGCATCACACAGCTTCCATCAGGATAGTAGTTAATGTTTTTCTAGATATTTGTAATACACACTAGCAAAGGGTTATTGTTATAAATGAAATAATAAGTAGAAAATTCGAATGAGAAATTTTTCAATCAATAATTTAATTTTCCATTATAATTTTTATCGATTTTTTTTATAATATTAAGAAAACACTTTTTAAAAACTGTCTTTTTAATTCGATTATTGATCATAATCAGGAAAAGTGCTTTTTTAGATTTAAGAAAACCAACGAAAAGATTCTTAATTGCTTTAGATATTTTCATATGCAATATTATTATTATTATTATTAAATATAATAATAAATAGCTTCCTTTCTTGGAAGATTTTTATATATCAACTATTTTGACAAATTCTTTCGAAATCGCTTATGTAGATTTAAGAATTTTCTTTTTACATATTTTTAATTAAAAAATCAATATTACTTTCCGCAAATATAAATATAAATAAATATAAAAATATATAAAAATGACAATGCTTAAAATTAATATTAAAATATTATTTGTCAACAAATGATAATAACAGTACTTTAATCTAATTTAGAATTTTTTCGCTAAGTTTGACATCTTTAAGGATGTTGTAAAGATGTCTATTATATATTTTGTAATATAAAATTGTGTGAATCCAATTTATATTATTCTTAAAATATTGATTGATATTTTTGGTTCAGAATTAAAATTTTTAAATTTATCTTTATTTTAAAATTTTTAAACCTTTTCTCTCTTACATTTTATGCAATATAACTTGAAATTACCTTTACTTTCTTTAATATATATATATTTTTTTTTTAATCTATTTCTCTTTTCAAATATATAAACTACTCTATGGTTCTCTAAACCTTTCTGCCTTTAACTTTATCCAGTATCATAAAAAAATTTTATTCTTATTATGGAAAAAAAGAAATAATGTGAGACTTGCGGTTTATTTAAATAACCCATTAATTTGGTTTTATTTTCAAAAAGCATAAAATAACACAATATATTCTCAAATAAATTATATTGTGCTATATATACCAGTCAGATTAGGAACTTTGATTTCCTCAAAACCATCTCTGTATTTCATTTTAAAAACAAAATCTGTTCCGATTAATCCAATATTTCTTAGTTTGGGAAAGATTTTGTTCTTATCAAAAGTTAATGTTGTTATTCTTAGATATTTTGATTCCATGAAGGAGAAATTAAGCAAAAGTTTTATAATGAAATAGTTTTATAAATGAAGTGACATTGTAGAACGCATTTGTTAATCGCTACTATTTAAATCTGCTTGCATTAAAAGTTCTTGATTATTCATGCCATATAAAAAGAATAAAATAAAATCAATTAATAGGTTGAAATTTGATTAACTGTCGCCACTCTGTGACGTTCCGTATCTTAGACAGCGGGATTGAATCAGTGAGGCTGATGTTCCTTTGTAACAGGGATATGAAATCTGTTGGCATTAATCCCCGACTTTATGTTCCCGTAGCGTCGTCGTATCTGAGCCGTCGACAGGTTTGTCGGATATACCAGTATGCGTACCGGGTAACATCTTCATGTCATCAGATTTGTTCAGAAAATGCGACACATAAATCAAAATAGATCCTAATTTATACTAAATAACATCAATTAACAAAAAATCAAAAATATTATCTTAAATAAAACGTGAAAACCTGATTTTATTAAAGAATATTATTTTAAATTGCTTTAAGAAATTTTAAGAAAATCAGTAGATCATAATTTTTAGAGACATTATTTTTGCAAATTATATCTGATATAAAATCTAAAATCAGATTATGTAGAGATGACGAATAAAAGATAGTTCTAGTGAAATAATAATGAAAAGTAAGTATGTGAGTTGAAAAAAAAATTAAAAAGTGCTCAAATTTCATAAAAAAATAATTATCTGAAATAATTTCTTGATAAAAATCTGAATTATAAATTAATCAATAATAATAATTTTAATAATTATAATATTTTTAATAAAGATAATAATAATAATAATAATAATAATAATAATAAAAATAATAATAATAAAAAAAAATAAATAATAATAATAATTTGAAATGTAAGAACACTTAATAAGGTCTATATGTCGAAGTTCTCTATGTATATTCTAATATTACCTCAAAATAGACTTTCACCGATTAGTATTGATGTTAATTCTAATCATGTGATGATATTTTATAAGAGATAATTTACTTTACTTTTTAATTGCACCATATGGATTATACGTATGTAAGTAAAATGCTTTTACCTTTAAGAAGGATGTTTTATTTTGTCACACCAGCTGAAACCACCTACAAATCGTTGGAATCGATTCCAAATTTTGTTGCAGAGGCGATTCCATTCTTTTTATTATTGCTTATTATAGAATTTTCAATCATTTTTAGGAAAAAATCAAAATATACCGGAATAGATTGGAGTGATTCCATTAGCTCAATCAGTGCTGGAATCATATCTCAAGTCCCGTTATTTTTTTTCAAGTCTGCAGAAATTTTGATTTTTATTTGGGTTCATAAACATTATCGCATAATTGAAGTAGATCAAAATTCTCCAGCTGTTTGGTTTGGTGGAATGATTGGAGTTGATTTTGGATATTATTGGGTACATAGAGCTGGTCATGAAATCTCACTTTTCTGGTCAACTCACCAGGCCCATCATAGTTCTCAAAGATATAATCTAAGTACTGCTCTTCGTCAAGGTTTACTACAAAGATATTTTGCCTGGATGTTTTACCTACCATTGGCTTTATTCTTGCCACCAACAGTATTTGTTGTCCATTTACAATTTAATCTATTATATCAATTTTGGATTCATACAGAGGTCATTAATAAATTAGGTCCTATTGAGTGGATTTTCAATACTCCCAGTCATCACAGAGTGCATCATGGAAGAAATAAATATTGTATTGACAAAAACTATGGTGGAACTCTAATAATATTTGATAGACTTTTTGGTACCTTCCAAAAGGAAGAAGATAATGTTATTTACGGAATAGTTCAACCCATTAAAACATGGAACCCTTTAAAAATTCAAATCATTTATTTGAAACATTTGTATCACAAAGTATCGAATCAAACGGGTGTTCTAGAAAAATGCAAGGCTATTTTCTACGGTCCAGGGTGGGAAAAAGATCAAAGTAGATTGGGTTCAGTTGACAGTATTTCAGAACCTGAAAAACCTGTTGAATATTATAAAAAGGAAGTCTCTTCATCCATATTTATATATTGTTTTATTAATTTTATAGCTACTAATCTTAGTTTCTCGATATTATTGGCTTTTGAAAAGTCATTAACTAATAACATCTTAATAATTAGTGCTGGTATGATTTTATTTACTCTACTTCAAATTGGTCGCCTATTAGATGCCGAGAAACCCTTCTGGTCAGAAAGCCTACGTATTGCAATCATATTTGGAATTATCATGAAATTCTTTTGTTCGTGACTTTAATTATCTTTATTTTATTAAAATATATATATTTGAAAATTTTCATTTAATTTTTGAAAATCGGTGATCTTATAAATTTATTGTCACAATGTAATAGTCTGTATGATATAACTGTAAATCAATTATATTTTGAGTTAATCTAATCCACGTGTCGTTATCAATATGATCAATAAAAAATAAATATGGATTATTCTTATATTGTTCTTTCAGATGAGTGCCTCATAATGATCAATTAATTCATTTATATTAAATGATAAAACTAATATCCTGACACGTTTCCAGAAATATCATATAAGATTAAAATGAAAATTGAAAAAGCACAGATCCACAATCAGTCTTTGGGAACTTTTTTATTAAAAATTTTAATGGAGATAATTAAATGAGTTGAATTTATAATTCCTCACAATTATATTCAATTAAAAATTTAAAAAAGTCTGTCGAATCCATCAATTCTTTAATCATGACCATATTATTGATAACAAAAACTACTCTTCTACATTCACACAACACGATGAAAACGATGTCATTGGCATTATCTACATATTAGTTTTTGACATTCATAAAGTAGACATTAATTATCGGTAGTGTATTTTATTTTATTCGTGTTTTGGATTATAACTGGCACGATAAAACTCTGGGTTCAGAGATAAATTGTTTTCAGGAAAACTTTTTATTGATAAAATAACTTGGACAGGGGTTCACCATTGTTGTTTTTGATAGAGTTTAGGATAATATTTTTGTCTAATTTGTTGCTGTTCCAGTGCCCTAAGTTCATTCAAGCAATTTTTTTGAAAATTCTGTCTAGTTTTGATCAATTTTTTTATTTTGTACAATTTTGATTAGAATTTTTATAATTTTGCTCTATTGATTTTTCATACTAAATTTTCCGAAATCCATTTAATTTTTTAATTTAGACAATTTCAACTTTAAAAGATTTTAATTGATTATAAATATTTACATATTGAGCTGTAACATAAATTCCCGTGATTTTATTCATTTGTTTTTATTTATCGTTATTTGTATATATTTTTGAATCATCTTTTTCAACCCTACAAAACAATATTAATTATATTCAGTGTCCGTTAAGTGGATAAAAAACAACCTTTTCGACATTTAATTTTATTTGCTTTTAAAAAAGGCCTGAAAGTTACCAAGTCCAAGATATCTGTGTTGTGTGAAGGTGCAATTGATGGGCGCACTGCTGAAGAATCGTACACAAAATTCAAAAAAGGAAATTTCGAACTTCAAAACACACAGCAGTGAACTTCCATCTATCTTCGATCAATGAAATTTTCCGAAAAGCTTGGAACTCGGGTGCCTCGTCATCTCACCTCAAAACAAGAACATGGTCGTCTGGTGATTGCTGCTCAACATCTCGATCAACACCAGGAATTAGATTATCACAAAGAACGATTTCTCAACAGAATAGTTAAGGGAAATGAGAAATTATGATTATTTTAATTTCAGGCAAAGGAAGGGATGAGTGGTTTTTTTAGACTTGAGCCGAAGTTATCAAACCATGATAACGCTTGACCGCAGATAGTTAACCGTATCAAACCTGTCTTCCCAAAGCTTGATTTGAAGATTCTTACATATCATGCATGTTCTCTGGACCTAGTTCAAACTGATTTTCATCTTTTACGATCGATGTCCAAGAAAACGGGCCTTTCATTCAATACTGAAATTAAATAGTACATATAGTTTTTGAATGGTTAGCTTCATTTTAAATATCCATCTAAGTAATTTTGATTTTAGCTTAAATAAAAAGAATGTTTGAAAAATCTCTATATTTTAATTAAATTTTAGAAATCACTTCATTTTTTCATATTTGGTTATATATATGTGTGTTATTAAAATTTTTAAGTTTTCCATTAGGTTCTAATTTACCTGAGCTTTTAGTCAAAATAAATAAAGATAAATTCAGATACTTTTAAAAATTATGAAATATAATAAAAATGAATACAATTTTAGTTTTAATTAAGTCCAAAAACCAAAGTAATAAGATTTGTTTGAACGTAATAGAAAACTATTGATTAATTTTTTCCTAGTTTCTAAAAAATTAACATTTCAATCTTAAATTACAAAAGAGAATCAATGGTTTCATAAAACAAGAAGATCAATAGGAATTTAATTCATAACAGAGGTCATTAGATAATATAGGAATTCACAATATTACCAGAATTTATCGGAACATATGTTGAATTATTTGCGTTCAGGCTTAAAACTAGGTTATCTAAATCATCATTCGCCAATAAATAGGCAAACTGGAGTAAAGAAGAGAATAACGGATAGTTTAATCTCCATTTGAAAGTTTGGCTGACTTCATGAAGATGAATAGAATTCATCAATAAATATAGAACGCATATTAAGAGTACTGTCTTCATTTAAATCGATAAAATAATAATGTTTATAAATCTCCTTGCCAACGTAGAAATATATTTCCTAATATTTTTATAATTTTTTCTTTAAAACCAATTTTTTAAGTAAATAGATTTATTTAAATTATTTTAAAAATTATTAAATATAATTATAAATGTTTTTTATTTTAAAATTATCGAACTAAAACATAATTGTTTAAGATAATTAAAATTTATTAAAACCAAGGTTATTTAAAGAATCATCAACATAAAATGTTAAATTTATCAAGAAAATTAATATACTCAGAAAATTTATTTTGTTAAATGTATATTTAAATTTATAATTGAATTTTAAATAACGGTAATAATTTTTCCTAAGTGTAAATCAATAATTTATATTTTGTTCAACACTACTTAATTTTTTCTATACATCTTCACACAATAATATTGTTTGACATAATATTTGCAGATAATATATTTTTTGGAACTATTTTAAAATTTTGAAAAGAACAAATTTTTCCACCGCTCGGTCTATTAGATTTTGCATAAAAGATTGACTTGTGCTTAGAAGGATGAGATTATCTGCATAAGCAAAACAAGTCAATCTGAATTAGCTTATCATAGTACCACCACACAGTACTTAGTCTAAACCATTCAATATTAGTTTTATACCACTTTTAAACAGAAACATAGAAAGTTGACAGCTTTGTCGAACTTCTAAATTGACATTAATGGGATTGTTAATAATATTACCGCAGGCAAAGTATGATTGACAGTCATGGTAGAGATTTTCTATCAATTTGCAAGATTTGGGTCCGATTTTCATTCGAGAAAGACATTCACTGATGTATCTAGCCTAATATTGCCGAAAATCACGTCTAAAAATGTGATGTGCAAGGGCGAGTTGAATAATCTTCGGTGGCAGTCTAATATTGAAGGGAGTACAAAGTTGTGTTCTGTGTAACCATTAAATGGACCGAGACATTTTTTGCATCGGATGCAGCGGATTGTTTTTGGTGAGCTAGCCTGATATTTAGCGACAAAGCGCAGAAGCAAAAATTTTGTAGGAGCATTCTAGATAACCTATTTGACGCCATGAGTTTGTCATTATATAGAATAAGTTGCGTGATTTCCAAGATGATGTTTAGTAAAAAGAAATGAAGTTCGTAGATCGGATCACAGTATTTTATATCCGAATAGGATATATTACTCATGCCTCCAGCGTTATTCTTAACACCATTAATTATCCAAGGAAATTCACGAGATGAGAATGGATAAAAGTCGAAGTAAGGCTCCATTTTATTAAATTTCTGAGATCTGAATGATGCCGGTCAACTGGAGTTGAAAAGGTTGACTTTTTATTATAATAATTGTAGATGCTGTATATAGACGAATTGCAGTCAGCTACTGAAGTCACACGTAGCTTTGAATGAGCACTTCGAATATTGTAATCTGTTACTGATCTTTTTATTGTTGATTGTCCCAGAAACAATAGTTTTCCCTTTATTGGACGAATCGAGTGGATAATAAAAAACAATTTTATTCTCAGCTTCATTGTTTGAAGATTTTAATTATTTCATATTATCTAGGAGTTTAGTAGCGAGAAGTATTCTGTAAATGTACATGTTTAATTTAAATGTACATGTGGTCTTAATCTAATGTCTTTTATTTGCTTTCTTATGAGTTGTGCAGTGCTTTTTTGATTTTATTGCAGTTCATTAAGTTTGATGATTTGCTCCAGAAAATTGAATATTTATGATATATCAACATATTAGTGGAACGCTTTCGGACGGAGATCTCATTTTCTGAACTGGTCCTATTTTGATATTTTAAACATAATTTACCTGAGAAGGAAATACAAGATAGTCGAAATAATGGAGATAAATTTTAAAAGTTCACTCCTTTCATCCCAATGAGGATATGGATCAAGATGTATATTGATTCAATAAAACATCGCAGACGAATAGAATCCAACAATGTTTAATGTGTCAAAGTACGAAAAGAAGATCAGGGTTTTGTCTGAACATTTTCAGTATCAAATATGTTTTAATACATTCAAGAAATTTGGTGACCCAAGCTTTGGATATTATTGAATAGGTGACAGTGACATCCAGAGAATTAATGTAATGGCAGCAGAATATAACAGTTGTTGTTCCCTAAAAAATAATAAACATGGCAGATCTTTTAGCGCAGAGTTGAATGTTGTGGAATCAATGGAGGGAGGTGTCCTTCGAAGAATTTACACGGATTTCCTTGATCTAAGAGTTGAGAGATGAGTCGATTAGATTTAAAGAGATTGTGTACTTTTTTTGAAATCTCTTTAATGTACAAGAGAATTATTTTAAAAGTTAGAATCATCTCATTGACGATATATCATTATTCCTGATCATCATTATTTTGCTGCCTTGTAATAGTGAATTCCCGATCAATCACTCTTGTATTCAGTTTAAAGAATTTATTCAGAGCTTCATTATGATATCTAATTTGTTCATGTACATACCAAAGCATAAAAACGGTTGGAAGAGGATTAAGATTAAAGTAAATTCTACTTATTTTACAGTATAAAAATATTACCAATGTTTGTTTAGGATATACAAGCCTCTCAACTAAGTACGCTTCAGGTGCCAAACCAAGATACGCAAGGTAGAATACAAGAGAATTGACATAAAAATTTTGACAGTTATTTATATTTTTGAACAAATAACAATGAATATCAATATTGTTAAGATCCTGGTATTTGATGGGTAAAAAGGATGTTAAAGTTCGGAGCTCAAAAATCTCTCAGGTCTTAACGGTTGAAGGTTGCTTTTATACGTGTTCGCTTTAATTAAAGTTCACTGAGAAAACGATTTTTAGTTTAATACGTATATTCAGATCGATATCAAATTACAAATCAATTTACAATGAA
>JBBMKC010051972.1:0-17775 GCA_037834085.1 Bipalium vagum | reverse complement strand
ATAATAATAATAATAATAAATAATAATAATAAATAATAATAATAATAATAATAATAAATAATAATAATAATAATAATTAAAATAATAATTAAATGAGAATGATAATCATATAATTATTGCTATTAATAATGAAAATAAAATAGAAGCTTTAATTCAAGAACACCATTGACAATATCTTTTTTGTTACTTTTTTGAAACATTTATGAATATTTTTAATTAAGTTAAATAATCATTTTATTTGTCCATTTATCTTAATTATTTCATTTTTTATAACAATTGATTATTTTTTAATTTTTTTCAGAATTAACTTAATTTTAATAAAAAATGTAATCTAAGTTTAACAAAATTTAAGCAATATCACAAAAATTTAGGCATTTAGTAAATGACCAAACGGAAATGAGACTTAGAATGTATATTTTTAAAAAATAATTCTTCAAAAAAAAAATTCTTGTTAAAACTTAGAGAATAACATCGAACCACATTCTTGAATATTATATCGGTCTTGTGTTGTAGTTTCATTATTATTATTTCATTATTTCATAAGTTTTGATGTTTTTCATTTACCTGTGTTAATATGAAAAAATAATCATATATTAAAGTCATTGAAACAAATTCAATTTGTTTTGTTACTTTTCGAACAACTCAGTAGCAAGAGTGATATATAAAAAAATAATATAAAAGATTAGGTATCTTAAATCAAAATATATATAAATTAAAAATAAAAGTAATCAATATCTATAGCATTGATGTTCTTTATTATATACATCACTTCCAACCATCATTTCAATTAAAATTTAAAAATAATTAATAAAATTACCGATGAAATAAATCATTAAAACAATTTATAAATGCGACAGTTTAAGTAAATTCCAGAATCAATTTTTAATTAATGACAATTTAATTTTTGCACTCTTTAGATATTTTTTGAAATATAAATTGTGAATTTCATATAAAAGAATGCCAATTTTAGAATCTGTTAAAAAATCTCTTGTCTAATTCTCGAGATCAGAATGGTTCTTTTGATTTGACATTCGATATGTTCTCACGAATAATCTGGTTATCTTCTTTTAATTTCAAATTGATTTAATTTCCTCTTTCGAAATCTTTCTTTAATGTTTCTCAAAATCGATGACACTTGAATATGTGTCCAAATTTGTAATTGGATGAGAAATTTTGCGATGATTTTTTCTTGTGGAGATTGCTCAAATAGTCTAGAACCGTCTTCGATGCTAGACTCATTTAATTTTGCGAAAATTGTCTGAAAATGTGAGATTGAGATAATTTTTTTCCTTTTTTCTTTTCTACATTTAGTGTGCCCTTTTGTACTTTTCCCTTATGTATATTAGTTTTAGTTTTTTTATGTTACTTAAACATACCGATATTTCATTTTTTAAAAAATTGTATTTTAAGTTATACTTTTTAATTTGTAGCCAAAAAATGTTATTTTAATAATGTATTATGAATCATGTTTAACTGTTATTATTTAGAAAAAGATTACTGTAATAATAAAATCAATTTATGGGTTTTTATATTCTTTTTATCAAATATAATGACAGGGTGTGTATAGAAAGTGTCTGATTTTGTACCTTAGCAACACACACACACACATATATATTAGTTTTAATTTTGTTAACATCATCAATTTTTTTAATTAATCAATTATTTTTTAAATAAATGCATTTCAATAATTGAAAGTAAAATTTTCTTAACATTTATTATCATGATACATTTTTCGAACTATTATCAGTTCATCATCAGTCATTCATATTTTAAACTACACATTTTTAAAACATTCAAGAACATAATAGAAAAAATTGTTGAGCATAAAGATCTAAAAGTAATTTCAATGATACCGAAAAAAAAAGTTTTTTAAAATTTACAACGCCAACACCTGCAATATTGCAAGCTAATATCGTATACGAATTTAAATTTCATGGGTGTAATAGCCTATAGGTAAGGGAGACACAGCGTCACCTCAGAACATGAAACAGTGAACATTTGCAATTAAGCAGAACCAATAAAGTTTTAGATCATTCATTGAATTGTGTTGTGTGAAAAGGTAAAGTTAGCGCTAAAGAATTTGTAGTAATTTTGATTAATTTTGATAATATCGATAAACGGAAGATATGCGAATCGTTATTAATAAAAGAACAGCAACCAGGGATTAGCATTCAAACAGGAGAAAGTAAAAGCCAATGGATTGTCCATGTTTCTCTGATTAACTAAAAATATTATTTAAAAAAAATATTCTTCTTTAAAATATTCAAGAGTGCAATTTTTTTACTGATAGCCAAGAAGTACATTTTAAAATTTTCAAAGGAATCAGTCACATTTGTCAAACTGCATTTAGAATACTTGAAATGAAAAGAAATACCTATAGTGTCGATGTAGAGGAAGATATTTGGGAAATTTAAAGAGTGTTTGTGATCTTTGGAAGTCTTAAAGACCATTAATTGAACATGAAAAAATGCGAAATAGGTTAAAGTGGATTTCTAGTTTTATCCAAAATTGTACCCGTTTATTCATATTAAATGACCATTTAAGACCCTAATTAAAACTAATCCAAATAAGATAATGTCAAAAAACAATCAAGGTTAAAAATAATTTTTATATACATATTATTTATATTTTATCAAAAAATTATGAATTTATCATTTATTTCATTTTTTGATAAAACCTCATATATTGATTGATAAAACTCTGTATCTGACGAAACATTTCTTAGTCTTTTCTTTAACAGTTTCCGCTTGTATCTAAAAACATAATTTATATAGGAAATTTTTTTTATCAAAACCACATTGAAAAACATTGATAGATCAATGATACTTGAACATAAATTCTTGAAGAGGATGAAGAAATTAATTTCTCAAAATATTTCATAAATATTTCATTTATTTTGATAATTTCCTTTGCAAATTAAATTTATGGAAAAGTTAATTAACTCTAAGAGGAATAATCAAATACCCAGTAATCACTTAAATTTCCAATTTGTAATAAATAAAGTAACCGAGATTATCCCGAATTTCTGATCATTTGGAAACAAGAAAACGAAATTTAAATTAACATAAATTATTATTCAATTTTGATTTCAATTATATTTATATTTTATAAAAAATTAACCGAATTTAATTGACTTATTTATTTTTTATAATTCTTAATTAACTGTAAAAAATCAATTTTACCGTGATTTGTCTGTTTGTTTATCTGTGCTCCTCAGAAATGAACTTAAGCATTTTGAAATGTTCAATTCTCTGAGCTAACTTTATTTTATCATATAACATAATATACATTAAGAGAATTTTGAATGTTTTATCCTGAAGATTGTTTTAATTGGTGCTAACATCGAAACTTTCATTTCGATCCTCAGTTTTAATTTCACCGCTATAACATTTGACACACGTGACTATTAATGAAAAACAGGTCGAATTGCATTCATTCGGCTCAATGACACTGTCCAACAGTGAAAACTCCAAAATGAGATTTGAATTTTTTCTTGTAACCATTGAACTGATCATGAGTGTTAAATTGATTTTTCTTGGAACCCTTCATTTTTTGTAAATGTCATAAATTTAATTATAATCTGAAGATAAAGCTTTATTCCTAAAATATTAGCCTTACAATTGACCGAACTACGAATATAGCTTTAACAGATTCATCAAAATCTAGAAGATTCAAGTTGACCAATAACTCTAATGATCGTCCAAAAAATGAATGTGTACAAAATTGACACAAAATTACTTGAGCCATATTTAAGAATAAAGATCATTAATCCAAGAACGTTTTCATTCGTCCACATGATGGTTAAATCAATGTACAAAATGTAACTATTTTGTGGACAGTCTTATTCAAACAGGCATATATTATAAAACCAAATGTGAAATCTCCTTGATAACAAGTTAACGGTCTTAGTTTGGTTTAATCTTTAAGTTAACAATTCTAGAAATCTGAATAAATATTTATCAAAGGATGATGAATATTTTCATGCTATATAAATTGAAACGTATTTCATTGTTTGAACAAGCAGTCACAAATATGTATTTACGTAAACTGATATCTGTAAAAAAATTAGGATGTATGAGCAACAATACATTACAAAAATCTTGAAATCTGATGCAATATCTATTCAATTAGTAAAGAGATAAAGGAATATAATTTATTTACAGAGCTTGAATTAAATGGACATGTTTCCTTTGAAGCTGACAATAATGGCGAAAAAAATGATGCCTTTGAATCCAAGATGAGATGAAAAAACAAAAAATAATACAAAAATTGAATACAAAACCATCAAATTTTTCTGTTGTAGTTTAATCAAAATGTAAATTGTTAATTGCCTAACTACTTTAACTACCAGACTTTCCATAAAATAACCCCACTTGAAAATAGGACCATAGGCTTATTTTTGGATTTTTTTTCAGTTTTTAAAGTTTTTCGCTCTGTGATAAAATTGTTTTTGCAATACTTTTTTGATAGATTAAGTATTTTAATCACAAAAGTCTTTGTTTAAAATTACCCAATTTGGTATCTAGTTTAGAGTTAATTAATTATTCTAGAATATATCATAATCGTTGAATTGATTAAATAAAAATTTTAATATATTTTATTGTGCTTTTTTTTTGAAAATTCTTCATAAAAAGTTTGATTTTGCAAAAATATTCCTTGGCTTATTTTCAGGGAAATTGGTAATATGAAAAATAATACATTGGAGAACAGCAAATTTTGCTGTCTTTATTACTCCAAGATATTTATTTTGTTTATCGATACAATTAGATTAATGTTTTAATTAATTAATTAAATTCTAATTAATTGAGTATTTATTTAAAATTCCGATAATCTTGGAGTTCTTTGAAGATAAGATAAGGCAAATAGAATTTTTATATGTTAATGTTTACGTGCTGATTATATTTCAATTAATTAATTATAAGTCGAAGAGAAATGAACGTTTTAATCTTGAAAAAATATCAATACTTTATTTTTCCTTAAAAATCTATAATTAAATTATTAGATTAATTAAAATGATGGAAAAGGGATAAAAGTTTAAATTTACAAATCTTTTAATCCAGAAAAAATATCTTAATTAAATTTCCAAAATATTCTAAATATAGACTTAAATTTTTTTGAGACACATCAAAAAACAGTATAATAATAAAATTATATATAATTATAAATGTGAAAATCTTTAAAAAAAAATTGATGATGATAAATTTTAGAAGAAAAATAAGCTTTTTTCTCAAGCTGCATATATTAAACCTTCTCCTTAGTATAGGACGTGATTAGAAGGATAAAGATGGAATAACATCGAAAGACAGAAAAAACAAAATAAAAACACAGCTTAAAAAGTTATATTAATGAAAAATTATTCGGAATAAACATATGTTTGTTTGAAGAAAAAAGTTTTAATTAATTTTTCGAAATTTCATTAATTAATTCGCATTGCATATTTCAAAGAGAATTTTTTCTCCAACTTATGTAAATATTCCTATAATTCAACAGATCTAATTTGCAAACGATGGAAAATTTTTATCAATATAAGAGATCTGTATTTTTTATAGATTAATTTCATTAGTCAAGACTGTTTTTTTTAAATATTTTTTTACTCCATTTAATAGTTAAATTAATTCTATGTAATTCTAAATTTATAGAACAATTTCTTCTTAGATATATTCTAGAAATCTGTATTTCAGCGCGTAAAATTTTTTATGATAAAGAAAAATATATAAATTAATTTTACAAAATAATACATTAAATAATTTTTTCTATAGTCATGAGAATTTTAAAATTTATTGTTTGAATCTATGTTCAGATGTTTCCCAGTAGTAAATTACAATTAATAAAAATAGAGATCGGGTAATGGTTTGAAATTAAACATATGAATGTGGATGATATGAGATTTCAATAGGACCATTAATGTATTATTGATATTACATCTTCCTTTTTACATGTTTTTCTTAAAAACTTTTGAAAGGTTTAAATTCTTTTAAAAATGATATTTTTAACATTTTTTAATATTACATCTTTATATTTTTATTTTCATTTAATCTTTTCCCATATATTTTGTAGCGGAAAATAAATTAAAATGTAAATTTTAAGTTTTTTTCATTTTTCCTCATTAATCTTTTTAAAACGTCTGATGGTAGCAATGCACTGTGGATTAATTCTTTTATCAAAGTAATTTATATTTTTCATCAGAAACTATTATTATTTGAATTGTATTGTCTTTTAGCAGTTTCTTTTCTTTTTAAATTTCTTTTTAATTTGTTGATTATTTTCTTACTATCATTTTGTGTGAGAATGTCAATTTTCATCAATTTCTTTCTTAATTATGAATTGTTATCATTATCTTTTTGTATTGATTATTCGTAAATATCAGAAAAAATCGACTGTTTCCATTATTTTAAAAACTCACAACAAATTCTCTTAAATATGTTATTAATTTTGAATAAAATATGTCAGAGCCCTTCCATTTTTATATAAATCACTAATTTATAATTTATGATAATTACATTTGGTTTTCATTTTAAAATAAAAAAATTCAGCTTGATTCATTAAATTTTCTTTTGAATTTCGTTTAATTTTGTTAATTATTTTATAAATAATTTTGGATTTGAATATTCACTGTTTTAATTTTTTGAAAATTTAACTAAATTTAAATCCCTTTAATTTTCCAACCTTTAAAGTATTTTTCTGTTAAAGACTGCCCATGATGAAAGTGGTCGATTACAAACTGTGTCTATTTTTGAATATGTTGCTCTAATACCATTATTTTATAAATTAAATTCTTTAATTATCATATTTTCGTAATAATTTATGGATTTTGTAGATCAATAAATATTAGCAACGAAAATGGGTAAACAAATTGAAATGAGGAAATGACTTTGTCCGAATACAATAAAAATAAAGCAGCTTCAAATCCAACAATTGCTAAAAATGTTGGAGTTGCAAAAAAAACCGTTCTAAAAGTTATTTTAAACTACAGGAAGAACTTTACTATTGAACGGAAGGCAGGTTCAGGTATGAAAGTAGGTCCAATTGATACCAATTTAGCAAACAAGCTCATCAGTGTGTTTAATATAAATTAGTCGCCTTCAATACGTGATGTTGCAAAAAAGTAAGACATCTAAATCATATATTCACAAATTGTAGAAGAAGTAACTGTTTCTCCTGATCGTGATAAACAGAAGAATAAAATTGCTAAAAACAATTTGAGAAAGCTTTATGAAAAATTCCTTACCAAAGTTGATTGTGTTATTATGGAAGATGAGACTAACATTAAAGGAGACTTCAAACAAATGCTAGGTCAGAAATATTATATTGCAGAGGCTAAAGACTTAGTTGCTGAAAGATTTAGGATGAGAAAGGTCTCAAAATTCCCATGCCATTTTTACATGTGGAAAAATAAGTAAAAGTTTTATTAAAACTGGAACAATAAATCAAGAAATTTACATCAAAGAGTGCTCTCAAAATTGCTTTTTATTAATAAGCATGATTGTCTTATTTTGTTCTGGCCCGATTTTGCAAGTTCTCATTATGCTAAAGATACATTAGAATGGTATAAACAAAATAGTTTGAATTTTTTTCCTCGAAAAACTAACCCTCCTAACTGCCCAAAACTCCGACCAACAGAAAAATATTGTTTAATTGTGAAACAGAATTTAAATAACACCGAAAGAGCTGCAAAGAATTAAGCAGACTTTAAAACCAAGAGAAAGAAATCAATAGATAAAATAACTAGAATAACTAGGAGGAATAAAGAGAGGTTTCTCATTTTTATCGGGGTTAAGATATTTTTGTAAACATCAATAGAATATGTTTTCTTTATATAATCTGTTTAAAATACATATATTTTTATTAAAAAAACTCTTTGTCCTATAGTTTTTATATTACTTTTATAACGGCCTTTTTTCATCGTGGGCACTCTTTAATTTTCACCAAGATAGAACAAATGAGTTTCATAATTTATCAAAAAAATTTTTTATCTTCGCTTAATCTTGGATTAGTTATGAAACTAAATATGCTACTTATATTAGCATTTGGTATTAGTTGACTCATGAGAAACATAAACAGATTATTGAATTGAGGAAGATGTTGAACAAATGAAAGATCGGTATTCCCGAAACATCTGGTGAAGACTTTTAAAATATGTTAAATGTTCTTACAACCAAGCAAGATATGTTCATTGAACTATAATTACTAATATCAGCAAATCAAAATATTTTGAAGAAATGGCTCGGGTACTCAACAAGATAGAACATATCTTTTTGATTATGAATATTGCTTTCTGTAGTATATGCTAATATCAGTCCATGATGAAGCATTTTTTTATTAAAGTATTTTTCCGAACAAAATCTAGATTCTATAATCTATAAAATTCTTCAGATAAAACTTTTTCTGACTATTTAGATCACAGGTGTTTTTCATTCAATTCAAAGGAAATTCATTTTACTTTATAGAATTTTACCTAGTCTGTGAAATCATCTAAAAATTTTAGACCTCGTACTAGTTTCTTTTGAAACTACAAAATCCTAATTGTTTTTATAGATTTAAGACAGTTTGCTCTAGTTTCTCGAATAATTAACCATTTGGTTCCAATAGAAAGCTTTTTTTTGGCATACGCTTCTACTTTTTCCTTTCAGTATTTGTAATAATATATTGGATGAAACTCTAATGCCTTTTGAGTTTATTTCCTATCCAACGGAAAGATTTACATATATATTTGTATGCTTCAGTCATACCTTTTTCTTTGTCACCCTGTTATTTATTGACATTTTCTAATAACTAAATGAAAAATTATATTTCTATTTATACACATAATTTAATAACCAATCCAAAAATTAAATTTTAATTTTCTTGTAATTAATAATTATAATATAAATTTAGTTTGAAATGGATGCGAGAATAAATTTATGTCAAAAAAATATTTGAATTATTTAATCAAATATCATTTTAATTGAGACATTGATATACATAAATCAAAGTTAGCATAACAGCTGTTTACATATTGTTACATCATAAGAATTTAATAATTAAATTTATAAATATTTATAGGTTGCAGGAAATTGTTATCTTGCTGTACTTGGCTTGTTTGAATTATAATTAATTAAATAATAAATTAAATTCTTAAAATAAAGGAACTAGTGCAACTTTCTTATATTCTTATTACCTTCACTTGAACTAATGAATTAATGATGTTCGAATCATGCCTTTTAGTTTTCCTAAATAACAAATATTTCTAATAACAAATAAAAAAATAATATTATCGTAACTCTGATCATAATTTAACTATTTCAAAAAGTATTGTCCAATAAATGTATAGTTAAAAATTAAAGTTAAAATCACCAAGTCTAAATTTATGTAGAACTCCCTGCTCAAATTGAGCAAAACGTACAGTCAGGTTTGTAACTGAACCTCATCTCGAACTGAGCCGATATTTTATCATTAATTTCCACAACAGATATCATCCACCAATTTAGACAATGTCTGTCACATCTAACACTACGAAGTAAATTAATTATCTAATATTATAAAAGAAAGTTGAAGATTTTTATTCCACTAGTATTATTATTTGAGTATTCATTTATTTTATATAACATTTCATTTTTCAAGTTTAAATTTTTTCCTTATTTATTATTATTATATTTTATATATTTCTTTAATTCCCTTCAAAAATACAATTAATAAAAATATTTTTTCAAAGATTTCACGGTTTAAGAATTAGCTGTTTAAGCTTATTTAAGTAAAAATAGTTCTTGATTATTATATTATATTTTAAAATAAATATACTCTGTAAAAAGTGAGAATGATTATAATTATTATAGGTTATATTCGTTTAGCTGTATAAATATATCCAGTAAAACTTTCAAAACCAAATTAAAAATTTTATTATATTAGATAACAAAAAAGTTCTTTGAAAAATTTAAATTAAATAATTTTTAAATAAAATTTCTAATAATTATTATACAGTATTTTTATTCGCATTGCTTATCGATAGTGAATCGAATTTTTAATTTTAGATAAATTTAAATTATTATAAATAATTACTTTTAATATAATCTTTTAGATTTATTTTTATTTGTGAATGAAAAGTTTGCGAATTAGAACAATAACTTTCTACGAGTTGAAAAGAAGCTTCTCTACCCCGGAATGCTTGAATAATATTAATTCATCTTTAGGCGATGAAATTGTCTGCTAAGTCGAATGTGTATAATTTTTTAGAAATTTCGGTTTGGAAGATGAAACAAGTCATCGTCGTCCAAAAGTAATGGATGATGTAGTTTTATTGAAAACAATTCAAGCAAATCTGACAATTAGAACCGATGAATTATCGACGTTATTCTACAGAAGTCAAACGATTAGAAATCATTTGCATGGTTTTGACTATTTCTAAGTATGAGATAAGTAGGTACCACATTCGCTTAGTGAGGTTAACCAAGACAATAGACTGAATGCTTGTAAGGAACTGTTTGACATGCATCGAAATGAAGATTTTTCCCCAGGATGGTAATTGCTGATGAGAAATGTGTGTATTATGATAGTGTTTCTAGATAATGATCATGGAAAAGTCAGATGGAGAACATGTAGCACCAGCTAAACGTGGTATTAATGTGTACTTTTGGGGATATTAGAGGAGTTTTGTATAAAGATTTTCTGAAAAGTGGACAAACACTTACTACAGAAGTATATATTCAACAATATTTATTCTCTAAAATTTTATTTAATTATAAACTTAAAGTTAATTATGACAATTAGCCCGCGTAATCTAAAATTTCAATAAATAAATAATAAAACCCCTGACTAGAGAGATTCAAGCTAAAAAATAAGAAAATAAAAATAACAGAAATAAAATTTTAAACTTTTCAGTATTTATTTAAAAAAAAATAAAATAATGAAATTCTTCCAAAATATTATGCAAATTTTGACATGGAAATTAACGATTTAAGGTACAATTTATTTTTATATTCTCATATTAGTGACAATTTGTTAGCTTCACTGAATATTGTTTATATTTTTGTTTTAATGTTAATTTTATTAACTTCCGGTTATTAATAATATTTTAATAAATATCTGAATCACTTCATAGGGTCTTCCATAAATGACTTTAGAATTTTTTTCATTTGGAAAACGTAAAACGAAAGGCAAATCCTATATACTTTTATAACAAACTAATACAATATTTTTATAATAAATAATTACACTTAAATATGAAAAATAATATCTACCAAAGCTGTAATGACACGCATCTATTCGAGCATTGAAATTTCAATGATATTTCTTATTATTGTGTGACACATAGCATCGTCTTGCTGAAAGTAAACAACGCTTAGGTCAATTCTATCAAGTTGAGGAAGACCTTGCTGCTTTCAGTCTTCATGGATGGTGGTTATGGAAGACAGAATCAGTTTCCTCAAATTTTTAAACTACTGTATGAATAGCCTTACGCCCGGATGCTTCAAAAATATCTTGATATTTATCTACGTTTCTCACACGTACGTACAATTTCCGTAAAACATTTATTATATAAATGCATTTTTAAAGATTGTACATGATTCAAATTGTATTTTAAAGTTCAAAATTGTATTTTACACAAATAAAAGACTTCGGATTTTTGAGCATCTAATGTATTAAAGTCATTCATGGAAACTATATATATTCGTCTAATTTCCAAAATGTTTTATTTTTAATATTAAAAAAAGTCATTTTTATAATGTAATTAATTTTGTATTCTCACGAGTATTTTTATGTCACACATCTATTTATATATTAAATATTTTATTTTATTTCAGAGAGAAGAGAAGAAAAGAGAAATTCAAAGTAATTATGTTTGTTAATATTTTTCTCTATCATATCCTAAACAAATAAAATGCATATATCCAAAAACAGGAAGTCTAAAAATAAATATTTGAGTATTTTCCATGAGGCTTCTTGTGAAATTTCTTCTCTTTTTTCATTTTAAACTTTGAATGTTTATATTAGAAACAAATATTTACAATCAAAAACAGTTGCCATTTTATGACAAATATTGACAGTTTGAAATATTTTTATAAAATAATATTTCTGGTTTCATTTTCATTTAAAGAATTTTTTAATCTTTAATACTTAGACATTTATTGAGGAAATCTGAAAAAGTTCAGTTTAAAATTTTAATGTTAATTTTTCTGTTTTAATAGTTTATATTTACGTAATTTAAATAATAAATAAAATCAGAGAAATATTGGATCATTGCAAACGTTTTGGCCCGATTTCGGTAAATAAATGTTATATATTCAGGTGTCAAAAATATATTTTTGTATCCAACAAGTTATAATATAAATATAGTATTATTATATATCATTTCAAAGCAACAAAATAATCGTTTAGCATTTCAGCGATATTTTAAGATATGAACATTTACAGCATTTCATGTTTTATGAGTTCCGGAAATGCATAAAATATTATTAATAAATAAATATCATTAAAATATGGTTTGCAAGATTTCATAATGGGAACCTTAGCTCAGAAGATCAATCCTGCTCCTAAAGGGGTCTTTCGTCTTCGATAAAAATGTGATTTGTACCTTAGTAAGAAAAAGATGACATTGCAAAAATTCTTTGTTGAAATTTCTACCGTATTTTGTCATTTAAGATATCTAGGGTGTAAATCAAACCTAAATAGATTCCACAAAATTATTAGAAAGAGATAAAATTAACAGCATGAATCTCACTTATTTCAATCAATATGGACACATTAGTCAAAAGCAATGAAAATAAGATTCTGTACAATAATGTAAAACAGGAAAAACCTGCGAAAAGGTAGATGAAAGCGGAGAAATAATTGCAGAAACTGGTCTACATTATTCATACGAATTTCTATTTGAATATCTTGCAGAACGTTTGAGAATACATGTACAGAGGAATAGTGATTATGTAATTATTTAATAAAATTGTTTTTTTAATTTTTTTGTAAATCGACTAAGGACTTTTGCAATGATATAACATTGAAATATCTGATTTTTTAGCAAACGTAAATTTATATTATTTAATGAAAATTTATAATAATAATTATTATTATTATAAATATACATCTAAGAAATTTTCATTATAAAATTAACTTTAATTAAAATTAATTAAAAAAAATATTACTGAATTTATTTTAGGTTTCATTTTTCTTCATAAATTGTAAATAAAGATTTGGCTTTTTTCAAACAAATTTAATCCTTTCTTAACAGATTAAAATTTCAATATTTCTTAATTTGTTAAAAATTACTCCGATAATTGAGAAATCACAGAATAATTGTAGACATTTGTCCAAGAAAACACGGACGAGTTCACTGCAAGACTCTGAGAATTAATTAAAGTATTCGATTCAGAAATATCACATAGAATTGAGTGCAACAATTATTTGAATATGTAATAATTCTTTGAAAACTTACACTGATCTCAGTATTTGTGAAGCAAAAAACTAATGGATAACATAATTATTATTAATAAGTAATAATGATGATAATAATAATTAATAAATAATAATGATAATAATAATAAATAAATAATAATATTATTATTAATATTAAATAAAAATAATAATATGAAATTACACAGTTAAATTTTCTAAAAAAACAATACTTTAAACTCTGTTCTGTAACAAGATCAATAATTCAATTATAATATTGGCATAATTAAATAAACAAATGTCAGTTAATATTAAATTTTTTATTTATAAAAAAAATTTTATCTATAAATTCGACAAAATTAAATTAAATATGCCTGAAAATGCAATTAATGAATTACTGTAATCAATTTGATTCAAGAGAATTCTTCATTAAAATTCGTTTATTTTATAATTTATTTTCATTCATCAAATAAAATTGAATTTTCAAAATTGAAGGTGTTCATTTAAAACTCTTTGAAGATCAAGTAAAAGATATTCATCAAACCCTTTAATTACTGAAAGTGTTTTGAAAACTTAAATTTTAATAATAAGAATTTATAACTGAATTGAATTTTAAAAATTATCGATTGTACATAACAAAGTCAATGGAAATGTGTAAAGACGAGCTAATTTTTGTTTTATGATTCTAGGAAAATCAAAGTTTACTCAGCCCAGAAGGAATTTGAATTGATTTAGATTTTCCAGTCCTTTACTTTTATAGACGACCGCACTTTAATAGATTCCTCCAACGAGATCAAGACTCGTGTCTCCCAGTTCGGTGAATGTATGATTTTTTATGCTTGCGATGTCTACATTTATCTTTCCCAAAAAAATATCTTGATGTTATTCACATTTTTAACATGCTCTCGCATTCCACTAGTCTCACATTATTTTTCTACTCAAAACTTGATCACATTTATTTTTTTTCCTGTTTGTAATAAGTACTCAATGCACCATCCTCAGATTCTGACATACACATTGGGTCTATGTTTTCTATTACACATCTGTAAGCATCATTCTTATTTTCTTCTAAACATTTATCTTCTTTCCAGATGTATTCACAATCTTTAAGAACGTATACACTTTTCGGTCAACTCTTACTACATCTTTTATAATAAATATAAATATTGCCACTGAACTGATATTTAAAATATAGTTCCAATCAACTCCTCTTCGGATGACTTCTCAAATGCTGATCGGATCCGCATGTATAACATGACTCTTTCTTTTCAGACCATCTTCGACTAATAGAACTTTACTTTTGAAAAGACCAATGTCACTTCACGAATCACATCTTTAAAATATGCATACAACCGCTCTAATTCATGAACAAAGAATTCCCGTGGGATGGTACGGAATAAAAGCAACGACTCTGTTCAAACTTCTTCGGACGATTTGAAATTGCTCTTCTTTAGATCCTTCTTTGGATCCATGTTCTCAATTTCTTCCTAGTTCGATGAACAAAAGAGACGTACTCTTTTGTTGTCTCTGTTTGACCTGGGCTGAAGGCTTCCATGTTGCACTTCTCATCCCCTGTGAACGCAAGAAGGAACAATGTCTTTTTATTCGTCAACTTGAGCAAAATTACGCGTGGCAGCGCTGCGTTTGGAGCCAGCCATGCTCAATTGTCCTGTTTGGTCTGGAGTGCATCGAGAAAAACCCAAGTTTCATCCTCTGTGGTGCAGTAACGTAGGCATTCATCCATTGAATTTTGATCCCGAATCCAAACAATCTCTGTGGCACACTCCAATCGTTCTTTTTATTGATGTCTAACAAGATGTGTGGAATCCATGCTGAACAAATTTTCTTCAATCCAAAGATATTGGCAACGATGTGCCTTATTGTATTCTTATTGCAACCAATTAAATCGGTCAACATTCTGAGAGATTTTCTCGGGTTTTCATCCAGAGAATGTTTGACAAATGCCACATTCTCTTCTTGTGGCGCAGTTGAGGGTCTCCCAATTCTGTCCTGGTCATACAAAGATGTTCGACTTTAATCAATGAAATCTTTCCGCCAAAAGAATATGGTTGCACGTGGGGGAATATTACTTAAATGGGTATCCAAGAGTTGCTAGTAGGCATAAGTTGCGGCTCTTCTACACTTCATCTCTAAAAGACGTAAGCGCGATAGTGTTCTTTTTTCAAATCCATTTCATTAAATCGTTTCATTCATTAATTATTGTAAGAAACAATAATTTATATAGACTCAAGTGTGTATCTATGTAAGCCTTCTTTAATTGATCAATTCTTTGATGGATTTGTGATTGGTCAAAAGCAGTTTCATTATTATAAAAATAGATTTCCAAGAATGGGATATTTAACCTTATTACTTTTAAAACACCAAATAATATTGTAGTTAATCATCTGTAAAACTATATTATATTTTATTACATTATATTAAATAAACTTTTCATTTAATTTCCCTTTTATTTTTAACATATTTGTATAAACGTTTTTTGCATATAATAATAAATTAAATTCCAAAAAATAAAATTATTCACAAATATAACATTTATTTAATTTATTGTAAATAATACTATTATTAATAATAATAATTTATAAAATTATGTAAATTAAGTCTTGTCAAATATATTTCTGTACAATTAATAATTTTTAATGTCTTTATTCATTAGTCTAATCACTCAATTCAATTTTGCAAGTGCAAAAAAATTTTTTATTTTCCCTTTGACACGACCTTGGTGTTAATTTTTCTAAATATTTCTGATAAGGTTCACATAAAATACAAGCGCTTTAATAAACTGATCTACCTAACTATATTTAATTATTTTTAAAAATAATTATTCAGAAATATTGATTTTAATTACACCTGTTCTCTAGCTTAACCACGTAAACATTTTGCGATTTTAACAATCATAATAGCAATACTGTACGCAATTATTGGAAAATAATAAAATAGAAATGGAAAGTTTTATTGTTCTGCTCCTGTTTTAGTCACGTATAAAAGCTTTTAAATAATTATTTACTTATTAATTAGGAACTAACATCTTATTAAAACCATTAAATGTTGATTTATATTAATTAAAAATTATTTTAGAAATTTAATGTACACAAATTAATTCTATTCAATATACTTAATTTTATTTTTCTCTCGTCCTTTTCTTCCTAAAACAATATATATAAATAAAAAAATAAAATTATCTAAACTCAAAATATCTGATAAAAGCTGTAAGAAAATTGATCATCAGTAGAATGAAAAAATCAAAAATAATTTAAATGTTTATATTATATATACATATACAGGGTGTTTATTATGTATTGTTAACATACTTTCATTTTAAATATTTTAACAAACAATAAAGATATAAAGTAGGTAATACTTTTTTATTTGAATAACATATATTTAAAAACAAATGCAATATGTAATTATATAATGTGACACCCATTGATAGCTAGGGAATGGCTTAATCGAGACAGTACATTTAGACATGTTCGCTGGCACATTCCAGTATCTACTTCATTACAAACATGACTGATTTTATGCTTGAGCTCAGCGATTGTATGAGATCTGTCTCTGTATACATTTTGTTTTAGATATCCCCACAAGAAATCTGGCGGAGTAAGGTCGCGCGAACGAGGAGGGCACTCAATTGGATCTCGTCTTTCAATCCATCGATTTGGGAACTTTTTGTCTAGCCAGTTCCTGACTTTTTGCGAAGTGTGCAGTTGCCCCATCTTGTTGTAAGTACTTAAGACTTCTTGTTATTCTAAGGGATAAAAACTTTTCCAGCATCTCCAGGTATGACTCACCAGTTACCGTATCTTCAAAGAAGCATGTTCCAATGATACCTTGTGAACTTAAGCCACACCACACCGTTATCCCGATCCTGGAGTTTTTAACAGGAATTGTTATTTTAGGGTTAGAGTAGACCCAATAGCAGCAATTGTGGCGGAGAATAACTCCATAGAGCATGAACTTATTCTCGTCTGACGATATTATCTTGTTGACCAAGGAAGAGTCATTTTGGAATTATACCAACATTGTCTGAAAAAATTCCATTCTTCGGTCAAAGTCGTCATCGCTGATCTCAATTACGGTTGACAGCTTAAATGAATGACAGCCTGCTTCATTAATTGCCTTTTAATAATTGCTTACAGTCATGTCAAGTTCCCTAGCACCCTGCTAAACTGACAAATTGCTAGATTCTTTAACAAATTTTTTCACTCTTTGAATTGTTTTCGTTGTTAATACGGAACGATGTCGGCCGGATTGTACTTGGTCACTCTCAGTCTTCTTAAACTTTTCCACTATTTTTTTAATTGTCTGCCTTCTTGGTGGCGGAGTGATAAACTTCTTTTTCCAATGCCTAATTACTTCTTCAAAATTATCAAATTTGGAGTTCCATACAACAATTTG
>JBBMKC010051867.1:0-17778 GCA_037834085.1 Bipalium vagum | reverse complement strand
TATCACATCAATATTTTCACTAACCACATTAATTCTTTTACTTCTATTCATCTCCTGATTACCTTCGTAAAAATTCCCGTTTCTTCTCTGACCTCTATTCAGATTTTTGTAGCACTCCGAGGCTTGGTGAACATTTCTTCCACACCTTTGACATTTGTAAACTGTACAATTTCGACGTATGTGTCCTGCTTTTCCGCATCCAAAACATGTAGAAATTCTCTCCTCGGGACAGTCTTGTCTTATATGTCCAACTTTTTTACACGTCCAACATTCTATTTTTCTTCTTGTTGGGCAATCGTTTGCAGTTCTTGCAAACGGTCTACAATTGCACGTGATTCTGGTCTGACTTGCTCTACAACAGGTCTAATCTTATATCCTGCTTCCTGTCTCCGTATGTTTTGATATCTACCGTTCCTCGTTACGTCCCTGTAGGTCCTGATGGTATTGACATGATCAGACTGTTTCTGTCGAATTCCATCCATTAATTTGATTAGCTCTCCCATTTCTTCAATACTTCCTAACTTTCTCAGTTTGATCTCCTTCTCAATTTCTGGATCGTTTATACATCTCATTAGCGCTTTTTTCAAAAGGCTTTCCTTTGTCATTTCATGTGAAAAGACATCTTCCACCATCTTATGGACGTTCTCTAGAAAATTTTCCACACTATCGGCTCCTCTACGATATTTGCTTAGCTTTTCCAAATCACCCATCACATCTTTTGGTTTGGAAAAGGCTAATCGTAATCTTCCTTCGAATACACTAACTTTTCCGGCCGTGCTTTCATACTTCTCTACTAAATCTAAGTCTAAAAGACAATAGATCAAGGTTTCCCTTCTTTTCACTGGTGTCTCTTTCACCATGAAGTACCTTATGCACTGCGCAATGAACTTTTCAACATCGTCACCCTTACAGAAAGTTTAATATTATCACTAATTTCTCTACGTTCACTTGAATACTTTTCTTCAGAATAATAATAAGTAATAATAAGTAATATTTTGTAAGTGAATGCCTATAACGTAAAAATATTATATTATATTATATCTCTTTCTTTATAACTTTTAACATATATTTTCTGTAAAGATCTTCCATCAACCATAAAATAATTCCTATAAGTATTGTACCAACCGAAAACATGATAATTATTTGTTGTTCCAAACTTTACAATATTATTGATTATGTAAGAATTTTTGACTACAACTAATATTATTGTAAATTTTCTTTGTAATAATAACTTTTTTTCTCTAACCTAATACCCTAACATTTTTAAATTGATTTTTACGTTTTTGTAATTTTTTAAAATCAATTGTTGAAGATTTCCAATATAAATACAAACAAACTATAGGTGTAATTTTTCACACGTGTTTTTATAATCATCAACTGCAAATAAACTTTTTTATTATATTTTAATATTATTATTGATTAATGAAGGCCTTCATTATCATTTGTTATTTTTGTTATATTTTTATTAATAATTTTCGAATTTTTATTTTCTTTTTTACTATTTTCATTTTTATTTTATTTGAAATATATTTCTATTACTTTTTGTAGTCTTATCATTATATAAAGTAATGAATTGTAATACGTCGAAGAAATACAAGCTCTAATCTCCAATAGAATAAGTATACACATTCCGAGGGGGAAATAAAAATTAGGACTGTTAAATATAATTTTATTTTGACACCAATAATTTCTTTGCTTGTCATATTTTTATGATAATTATGATAAGTAAGAGAAGCAACTTGGACATTAGATTCTTTTCTAACCAATAATAATAATGATTAATAATAATAATAATAATAATAATAATAATAATAATAATAATTAATAATAATAATAATAATAATAAAATAGTAATAAATAATAATAATAATAAAAAATAATACTACAAATAATAATAATAAAATATCAATATAAATAATTTTTAAGAAGAATGAAAACGAAAATTAGATTTCCCCTTCCCAAAGTGATAATTAATTTAGGTATAATTATCGGTAAACTTTTTCCTAAGACCTTCAAAGACAGGTCAAAATACTTGAAAATATTATCTTAATTCAGACCTCTGTCAGTGTTTTTACTCCTAACTGAAAAGATTAAGAATAACACTATAATTGCTGAGGAATCCTCTCATTAACAGCAGACAGTGTCTATATTACTTACCAAAACAATGGTCGCAACTCAATGTTGGTTGGGCACAATGAGGTTTTCATGTACAACCCTACGTATTCGTACAGTTTACTTTACTGCTTGCTGTATATCATGTGGCAGAATCTTGTTGGAACTAAACATTAGTAAGGATTCTTTCTATAGTTTCCAGGGCGGAAAAATATTTTTCTTGCTCACATTTCCTTTCTCACTAAAGAAAAAGAGTCCACCTCAGAGTTTGTAGTGTGAAATGTAGCGGTTTCGCAATAATATCTGAAATTGACTTTACTTTACAACGAAAGCGTAAATTTTGATTGTTCACAAGACCACTTTAACAGAAATGTGCTCATCCAAAAAGTAAAGATGATTGAGAAAATTATCATTTTTCTTAATATTTCCAACATATGATGACAAAACTGAAGTTACAAGCAAAAATCATCAGATTTTAAGTCCTAGTGAATGAAAACTTTGTCTGGAAAAGGTCTGAAAGTGTGCCAAACGAGTTCATGCACAAAAGATGTCGATTTATCAATAGTTGAAGAAACATCTCGAAGAGAAGTATTTTAATTATCCATCAACGCATTCTGGACTTGAACTTCATATGAAGCAGTTTCATTTAAGCGTCTAGTGCTGCGAAGACCTGCACAATTCCAGTATACTTGAAGCGATTGATAAGATTATTGATTGCTTCATGTCCTGAAACTTTTGATTGCCTACCAAACTTAGTTCCCCATGTTATTTGGACAGCAGTAAATAATGCATCTTTAGAAACATATAATTCCCCAATTGTTGCACGATCTTACATGGACCAACGGTATGAAATGATGAAAATTCAAAAATTTCTAAAATATAACCATATAAAAAAATCAATAAATGTTCATTACCTTTCAAGATAGATTTAGCTGATTTAAACAAATGCATTATAAAAATAGAAATATATAACTAATACTAAAATGGCGTCGATAGACAAGAATACAAATCGTTATGTAGATTCATAAGATGCTAACAGGATAAAATTTTATTCTAAAAAATTTGTCGGGTTACTTTAAAAACAATTTGCACAAAATAAAGCAACATTTTTCAGACCAAGATTTGTTTCAAAAGTGAAAGAACAAATCTAAAATAAAGAAAAATGGTAATTTCTATAGGTTTTCCATTGAATTAAGTCAGTCTTCATTCTTTTGGTAAATGGTTCAGCTTAGATACAGTACTTACAATCTCCACAATGAATTCTGATCATACTGATTATTCCGCACAAATAAACATTTAGGTGGGTAAACTACAGGGTAAACTTTACTGTTACGAACAACTTGCCTACGAAGATATCATTGATCTTGTTCGAAATCTCTCTATTTCAAAATCGGTAGATACAAATATTGAAATGTCGCTTCAGATTGAAGTCCAATTCTCATCATCGACAACACTCATATTGGAAACTTTTCCGTTTCATACATGTCCATAAGATAAAATACACTAAGAAATTTAAATATAATAATAATAAATCATTCTAAAAAATAACTAAGATAAATTATGATAATCTAAAGTGTTGGATAGTATGTGCTAAAATAAATATGTAGTGTACGAAAAAAGAGCATACGAAAAAGAGGATATTAATATATGAAATAAAATTGAAAGGAAACACTGGAGTAATATTATTGAAAAAAAATTATTATTTAAGGAACTGAATTACTTAGTAAAATATTTAGATAATAAAAATAATTAATTTATGTAATAATATATAAAATACAAATCTAATTTACTTTTATAAAAAGTAATTCAATTTCTTAAACATTTTCAAAATTCAAAAATTATGTAATTATAATACTAATATAAAAATTTATTTTCAATTCAAATCTGCAATAATATTATTTACCGTTATAAAATGTGTATTGTTTAAACGCATCAAAATTATTTACCATTGACGATATTATTGACCACATATTTTGATAATCATGGCACCAATACAACGTATGAAAGTCCAGAACAACAAAGCACTGAAAAACGTTCAAAATCGCGGAAACGTTCCCAAATCATTAGTGTGTACTTTGTCGAATTGTGACTATAACTGACTGTTGTGTTTCAGAAATCCAAAGAGGATGGTTACCCAGTGAGCACATGGATCATTGCTTTGATCCTGTTTGTTGTTTGTGGTTCCGGTAAGTTTTATTGAAAATTGATTGTTCGACTGATTTACTTCCGTTTTGATTTGTTTCAGCAATATTCGAAATCATCCAACACATCCGATTCTCATGGTGATCCCGGGAGCATGGTTGGCAAGAGAGAGAGAGAGGGAGGGTCCAAGAGGTGTCACCGATTTTCTCCGATTCCACCGAGCGCGCTTTGTGATTTCTCAACCCATTTGTATTCCTGTGTTTTTGTGCGGTTCTGTTTTATTAGAGCTTTATTTTTTTTGGCGTTTCCTTTTTACTATTGATATTATTATCGATTATTATTTATTTTATCATTATTGATAATATTATTGATTTTACTATTATCAATTGTTATTACTATCATTATTGATTGTATTATTATTATTATTATCAATGTACATTATTAATATTATTGTTGACTTATCGGTGATAATCGCATTCGTACTTTTGTTTGTTTGTTTTTTTTTCTTTTGTTGGTGTCTTCTATTATTTAATTTGGATGTTTTTGTCAGTGGTGAAAGTCAATCAATATTAATTCTATTAATAAAATAATTTCTGTGTTTAAATGGGACATTAATTTGAGAAAATAAAATTTTCATCATTTTCAATTTGGGGAAGATTGATAATTTTACGTTTTTTATTCATTGATTTTCTTTATTTGATTTATTTAAATATTGATTTTTACTTGATCTATAAATTGAATTTTTAGGAATTCTCATATAATATTTCATCGAAATAATTTTACCTAGATTTTTTAACATATATAAAAATTTATTATTTATTATATTTAAAATGAAATTCGTAAATGTTGGTTCCGATCAATGGGAAATCGATTAATTCTTGTATTATGGAACTCGTAATAAAATTGTCCTATTTTTTCGAGAATATACTCAATGAGAAAAATCTTTTTCCTGTTTTCGTCGAAAATAAAATTCCTTTCCTCTGTACCTTACAATAAAAAAGGGAGCACAAATTGTCAACATTGATTTTTTCACATTTTGAAGAGCTTTAAGGGTTTTGATTTTTATAGATTGTCAAGTATATCAAGAAATGTTTTGCGAGATCAAAAAGAATCATGACTGAATACCATCTGTTACTGATAAAATTTATTAGCCGTAATCGATAAGACCGAGCTTGGGCTCAATATCAGCACTCTCCATTTGTCCTCTAACAAAGTTTTGGTAACTTTTATTCATAACAAGGCAGCTGAGAATCATTTCAATTCGCAAATTGTTCTCAAAAACATTTTATGGTCAGTGTATTGAATTATTATATTTATGTGAATTAATCTAACGAATTTCTGGTAATTTAATAACTGTCATGATAGAACGTTAAATCGCAAGGCTAAGACAGCATTCATTTAATGATACCTGGGTGCAAAAGGTGTTTCTATTGGATCAGTCTACAGGATCACAAAATACAAGAGTAACGTCTTTTATCAGTACAATTATTATCTTGACGGTTAAAGTTTTTCACTACTTTTGATCGATATTTCTGTCACTCGACTCTTTTATATGTCAAATATTATTCCAACAAAACGTGTAGGTGTTGATTATTATTTTTTATTCGTCTTTTCTATTTCTCTGTTGCAAAAGAGAAAAAAAACGAATTAGTGAAACAATTTCCCCTTTTGAAACCTTTCTCTGAACCGGGATCAAACAATGAAATCTTTACGACTTTTGACTCATATTTGTAACACTTTCAAAGTCCAACTATAACATGGTGGGTTAATTCCAAAGTATAAATAATGTAATAAAGGACACCCAGCTACCAGTTATACTATGTCACTGATAACAATTTCTGGACACGTTTAATGTTCGGTCTCACTAAGTATTGGTGTGATATCAAAATGGTATACTGAAAACTTTATGGTCAGTATTGTAAGGACTTTGAACCACTGTAACAGTTTGTCAATTGTATGAAATGTCACAAAACCCTTTAAGATTCCTATGGTCGTTAAATTTCCGTTTACATTTTTGTTCAAATTAAATTCCCACCTACCAATTGGTTGGCCAGATATTACTGTATTGATTTTTCCATAATGAAACAATTGATTTCAATCTCGACATGTGTTCAATTGGTCCTGAATTTATCTCTAAGACCGCTCTCGTGAGACAATTACCAAAAACTTGAACTTGTTAATTCCGGATTTTTCCAAAATATTGTTGTTTTAATGAGCACTTTACCACGAACAATTTGATTGAATGTCGTCATTAATAAATACCAAAATATGAGCATTAAAACAAATCGTAAAATAATAAGAGCCTTGTTTTAATTGACAAATGACTACATTCAATTGACACTAATGAAAAGGTCCACTCTCACACGCACGCACGCACGCGCACACACACACACGCACAAAAGTACAATACCAAATAAGACAATAAAATCGGAAATAAAATGATTATATTCAAAAATTAAAGAAAGAAATAAAAATGCCTAATTTCTTGGTTAAAAACTTTCCAGTTATCTAGTGATAAAAGAAATGCCAATGATGATCAATATAATAGCAAGAGTCGCAAAAACACCAGGGTCATCAATTTGCAGCAGACTCTGCTGGGGCAGAGTTGTCATTGTCCGTTGACTTGATCGATCGTCGACGACGACCCAGCTTTGATCTGAAAATATTCGAAAGGTCGTTGTCAATGTTTTGATGAAAATATTATGTTGCATCAAAAGTTGTCGTGATTGTGACAGTTTACATTTCTTTTATCTAAATAAATATTTTTTAGTAACAATTCTTAAAAAATTGATTTAATCATTGATTTCTTACTGTCGAACATTATTCGTAAGTTTTGTTTAAATAAATATGTCGGTGCGTTTATTTGAATTTATAATTATAGTAATATGGATACAGGCAATATTGTAATTCGAGGTTTCAATCGTCATTATTGGAAAAAATGAGATTCAATATTGCTGCCACCAAAGGACTATTTTTGATATTGAAAGAGAAGATGTTTTTAAAGGAGGAGAAAGTTTAATTTCTATTATACAGGGTGTACATCTTAATTTAAATTCATTAAACTTAAATTTAATACCAACTAAAATAAAGTATAAAAAAGTACGACATTCTCTATTAAAATGGTTCCAGACGTATTCCTTTTACGACAAAAGATCGTACATGCGATAAGAACCCGTAGCAATCATTCTGATTTATAAAATCGGCTGCCTTACCAATGTTTACATTTAATTAGTCTATTGTTCTTGAAGTACACTTCCACTTGGAACAAACCTCCTCGATGTACACCCTGTAAAGAGACGGGTTGCACCTGAAACATATTTTTTATTGTCAACATTTAGAAGACCTGTCACAATGTCTCTCTGTATTTTCTGAGATAAAATTCGAATATTTTGAGACTAATCGTTATCAAAATGTTGTATACCCACAAAATTTTTAAGCTAATCAAAACACTTAACTTAGTTTTATAAATCGTTAATATATAAAAGTTAATGAAAATGATAATTTAAAACAAAAAACGATCAAGGTCATTTATAATAATTTTATTTTATTGAAAAACTATCCTCATAATATAGAGATAAAAAACGACCTAATAATAATATTTTAAAATTTTTTTGAGAAAATATTATTATTTTTAATATTTTTTAAATGTCGAAATGGCATAATTGGATAAATAATATTAAATAATTTTGATAAATTCAGAAAAACGATTTCTACCTGATCTGACCAGCCAAAAGAGGATTAAATGCATAGAGCCAATCGTGAACCTCTCGAGGATCGTCACTTATCGTTTGGACAAGCCAGGTTCTATGAGGAAAAACCAGTGAAAACATCGAACCACTTATGCTGGATCGCGATCCTGACTGACGAGAACCGGCATTGAAACCCTTTGAGGGTTCCACGATAGACTGAGACAACAGCTCCAAAGATCCCGTATATTGTATCTGAGCTGTCGCCAGATTTATTATGCCTCTTTCAACTGGATCTTTTTCGTGTGCATAGATGTACAGAAAAGGTCTGCGTACAACAATCCATCGTCGGACCCAATTGGCCGGCTTGCTCTCTTCCAGGAGATTCAAGTAACCCTTTCGACTCACCACCGGGCTTATTCGAATCTTAATTAGTACGGAGACATAAATTGAGATGATTAAAACATTAAAAGATCATTACTTCGTCGCATTCACCGACAAGTCTAGGTAAGTTGTTTTTCCAAGCTAGTCTACATCCATCTTCAGAACTCATCACAGACTCAGTCATTAGGGAATTGGTCATAGGTCGGGAAATGCCAATTATTGACATTTCCTCCTGAGGCATGGAGATCTCAGCATTAAGAACCCCGTTGCTAAAGCTTTCTATAGTATCAGATTTGTGCATGAGATCCTCCTACAAATTAAGTATATTATTATTATTATTATTATTATTATTATTATTATTATTATTATTATTATTATTATTATCAGAAATAAGATGAAGGTCTTCAGAAACAACCTTGTTCACATTAGACGGAAACGGCTGGCTTGATTTGTTTGAAATGCTCATTAATTCAACACAGCGGGACGTTAGCAGCTTTTCTCTTCCTCCTTCTTCGTTGAGTATTTCCTCATCACCCGGCATGATTAAGCTGGTGGTCATTAGGTCTTCCTCGCCTGTGGTACCAGAATCCTTGTCATTGCATCTGGAAAATATCTTCAAAACCCTATTCGGCTGTTATATAACCAATCTTTACCCACAGACCACACCACTATCCACGTTGGTCATATAGTCTAACTGAGCACAGCTATCAGAATTTGAATAGTTATATTTGTTGACGACCATGGTACATTTATGCCATAGGGCATTTCTATAAGCACGGTTTTGCTTAATCTGCTCCCTTCTGGCCTTTTCATCGAGTTGTTTGATATCATTATATCGACCTGCTTCTGTTAACTTCTCTCTAAGTAGTAAAATGTGACGGACTTTCTCTACCTGAAAAGAAGTTAAGTAGGAATACTAATAATGATATTTATGAAAGGTATCAAACCATCTGAAGTTTAGTCAACTTCTCTAATTGCCACTGGTGATCCAATATTAACGAATCACTTCTTGGAAGCCATCCCTTTATATTTTCTTCACCTCGAACATATATACTGTTGTAATTTTGTTGGCGCCTGGCTCTTCTGTGACTTCCTGAATGGGAATGGTCTTTATCAATAAACAAAGATGAAGCCGAAGCATGTTAGGAGAGTATTCATCTAAAATAAGACAATTGCGTTCATTGAAGACCGTGTCTATGACATAAATAGGTCGAGACGAATCAAATTTGATTTCTAAACAGACTCCAATATGGAGATAGTTCAAATACACTTATAATCTTATCTGTCACAGTTGTAGTGCTACATATTAGGTCATCCGGAAAGTCCTGTGGATTTTTCAATGAATTCTTTAAAAAGAAATGCTGTTGATAGAAGTTTTATTTGTTTAAATAAATCAATAAATAAAAAATGGCGGTGATTTATTTTTTAACTGAAAATATATTCCGATTAGTAATCCTTTGAGATTTAGAAAGGAACCTGCTAAAGAACCATTTTTGGCAGTTATTCATTTTTTATTATAAGAAGGGTAATCATTTTCAAATTACCACCAATAAGATTTGTGAAGTCTATGGTCAAGATGTTGTGTTAACAGAAACTGTTGATATTTTTCAGAAGATCATAGTCCAGAATTTGGCCTTAGTGTTTCAGAATTATCAGAAATATCCCAAATACCATGGAGTACCGTGCATGACCATAAATACAAAAAAACTTGGATTCATTACCCACTAGGATATTTGGGTTTCCCGTAACTAACTAGAAAAGAAAAGTAATTAAAGGGAATGAACCTTATTTGGTAAAATAAACCTGTTAAAAACTGTTGGAATTTTCTTGGTCAAAATCCATAGGACTTTTCGGTTCACATGACTTAATATAAATATGGACTAAACTGACCATTTATGGAAATAGCGACATGGGTCTGATAAACTATTTACTCTCAAAAAACAGAAGAACTGGGAAGTTTGATATAATTAGTATAAAACATGTTCAAATCACGAGGTCTATTATCACTAGGGTATAAAGGGCTTAGAGAAGAAAGCGGTACAAATAAGGAAATATTCTGTCACAAGATCAATAGCCGCTTGAAAACCAATTTCAAAAACAAACATTTTCATCGTCTTATATGCAAAAGGTTCAGTAAACAGACAGGGGTTCAATAAAATAAATTGCACCAATATCCACCAACAGAAAAGTTTAGGAGAAATGGGATGTTGTAGGATAAATATCTTCATAAATAAGACTTTGGTAATAAGACCTTAAAGGAGAAAATAATTTTAAACAATCAATCACAGAGAAAAGACCATTCAATCATGGTTCCTATGTGGAATACAATCTTCAGAAGTTTTCATGTGCCCTTTTTCATTTGTTGTTTTGATCAACCGTGGCTGTCATAAACTACTAAAATAGCCAGTTGCTTAGATGTGAGCGAAAGGACCTCTCATATTATAAAATATGATGGTAAAAGGAAAAGATGAAGTTCATTATATAAGTAAGCGGGTGACAAGCACAAAAAAATTGAAGAGGAGGGCTAATGCTTGATAGAGACCATTAGGTCATAGAACGATAGCTTTCCAGGCCCCATTCACTATTACGTAGCTTTACATCAAAGCATACTTTGTTGCTCAGACATTAAAGTAAAATCTTGACCTCATTCTTTTCACTATTATTTGCTAACATAAAAATATGTTACTGGAATATTTAAGTCTGCACTAGATATTGGAAAGGGGTTTCACTGCAGTAGATGATAGGCGAAAATCAATGTTAAGTTGAAGCTCGTTAACAAATACAGTATGGGTATACCAAAATTCCTCTGTATGGGGAAATAAGGAAGACCTCGGCCTTTTTAGTTTATTAGAAAGATAAAAATGGTTTCGAAACCTTCCTATTGGTCATTCTCTCGTCCCACAATGTGAATTATAAACATTAGAATATTTGATGACAAGAAAAATATTAACCTCTGTTCAAGACTTGTTTCAACTGCAGGTCGTATATACCGGTGACTCTGTTGATATCCTGGATTTTGCAAAAGCTACCGAGAAATGATCGAAGTGATCTGAGCGAAAAGAAACTCTTTTTCCTTGATCCCGAAAAATAAGCCAAGGGAAGAAGGGACAACATTGAAATGGATAACATGAAGCAGACAACATAAAAATTTCAGGACCACATTTTAAATGATGACATTCCAATAAAATATACCTAGGAATAGACAATTGACTGTCCCGAGGACAGACGACAAGACAAAAATCTTTAGTGATACAAACTGGCTTGACGCAATTCTCCACGTCAAGGTAGCAAGACATTGTGAGAAAAACGTGTTCATTGTTTGGTGTTATTGTGTTAAGGAGGTTCGACTCATGGAGACTGCTGTCCCAGGCTGTTTCAAATCGAAACATGATCCTGAAAGAGAGTTTGTTGGAAAAATCAAATGAACTTTAATATTTAATGTTTTAAAACAATGTTTTATATTTTATCTAGTGACTCTAATCCCACCACGGAAATCTATAATCACCTTTAATATATAAACGTTAACTATTGACTTCAAATCATAGATACACGACCAGTATTAGCTAACAGGAAAGGTGTCATTCTGCAAAAACGGTGGTAGTTGACTTGATGTTGCAATGACAGACAAGAAAACTTGTCGTAACTTGGACAGAAAATTCTGCAACCTCCCCTGTAAAACCCATGCACACCCGCACCACATTTTCACATAATTCGATTACTGAAAAATCCGTCGAATGACAAATCATTTAGCTGGAAGAACATGTTGAAAGTATATTACCAGTTTTTCGACTCAAAGCGAAGAGTTTTCTCCAGGGACTTTTGATTTTGATTTTTTGACAGATGAATAATGGCTTCGGATAATTATGGAAATTATTTTAAAGAATGAAAAATCTTTGTAAGTTTTTATAAAAAAATTCCATAGAAAAAATATTATTTTCAGAACAACGGAATATTATTTTCCAAAAATCAAGAAAACTATTACGAAAATATTATTATTTATTAAAAGTGTAAAAGAGCACTGGGACAGTTCAAACATATTTTGCAATTTCCAAATTTTAGCGTTCAATTTTAAAAATGTTTTATTATTTTTGGAAATTGTTCAACAACTGTGGGATCCATCTGTCGAGATTTTTAACTTTTCCTATTGATTTCAAATGACGAAAAATAGTCATTGCTGATACGTCAAACACTTTGGCTAGGTCTCGCACAGTTTGGCGTGGATTTTCTTAAACCTTTGCCTTCAGATCATCATCAACAATGGTGACTGGCCTTCCACGATCTGCAATTTCTCAACTATAATCATTGGAATTGAAATTTTTGTACGAACGTCCAATAGTTTTTTTGTTTGTAGCATGAAACCAAAATGCCGAATTTATGTTCCTGACAGGTTCGGATATCTTGTCCAATTTCCATTCATAAAAATAAATGGTTCTTAATTCCGCCGGTGTTATGTTATTCATATTGACCGCTAAATATCTTTAAATATTTGTTATTATTAAAAAAAAAGTGATTATAAAATGAAGCAATTTCTAACCTATAAATCAATATATCAAACTTTAATTTTCATCAATTATTACTGAGCATATGTTGCTTATAAAAATCAGTTTTAAATAAGGACAATTCATATGTTACAACCTAATAATTAAAATATCTTTAATTTTAAAAGTTTTTGCACATTAAAATTTTTACAATAAAACCGAATACGTAATAAAATTTATTGACTTTGTAAAGTTTGTTTTAATATTGTTATTTGTCATTAATCAATAAAATCTTTAAAATATGTCTGAATTTGTTGAAATCGCAGCTACCACAGATACCATAATATATTATTAATTATTATTGAAATATTATTATGAAAATAAAATAAATAAGACTAAGTAAATAAATTAAATCAAATTTTATTTACCATGTTCCAACAAGGACTGCTAAAGGTATTCATTAATAAAAATGTTTATACAATAAATAAATATTATTTGTTTTCCTATATTAATTTATGGTATCTCACATACAATGATCCTTAAATGACCACCCAGACACTCCTTATAATACCTTGCCAACCCAAGGGATTTCTTTAGTCTTTCTCTATACTTAGACATGAAGATACCACGTATATGACAACATGAAATATATGGTTCTAAAGATAAGTATATCTCGTATTAAATGTACCTAATATTATTGAGTGTTAATATGAATAAAAGTTAATGTACAACCATTTTTATTACGAAAAATCAAATTAATGAGACATATGAAAATATGCATTTGTAATGTCTGTGACCTGTTCACTGAAATGTCAAAAATTTTAGTATTTAAAGTTTACCAAAACGGAATCTCTGACTGGTTTTACGCCTCTCTATTTGTCTGATTCAGATATTTAAAGAAAGATATTCTTTTCACTATAAACATTTATTAAATGAGCACCGAATTTATTCGTTATCAAAATCATACTTACCAGGTTCTTCGTGCATTTTAAAAAATTGATATAAAGATTTTCACCTCTGACCTTCGGCAAATCTCTCTTTGAGTAATTCATATTAGGTGGACCGGAAAGTAATGTCGTTTTTTAGTTTAAATACATTATTAATATTTATTATTGATTGCTAATTTTAAAATCAATCTAAATACATTTTAAAGGTAAAGTAACTTATTTCGTGGTAAAATATCGAATCTTAAACTTTTTTTATATTTTTACTTTTAATGGCCACTAAAATACCGGATGGATTGCATATCCGGCATGGTATACTGTTTGAATTTAAAGAGGGCAGTAGCGCAACAGTTACAACGAAAAACATTTCCAATGTCAATCAAGAATCATTGGACGTTCGCAGATGTCAAAGGTGATTTAAAAGTTCAGATCCGGTAATTTAGATGTTTTGGGCTCAGGAAGACCAACAGCTTTGCATTATGACATCTTAAGAGAAAAACGTTAATAACTTATCACAATTTATTTATCAAATAATTTAAAAACTCTGGACATAAAAATAATTTTCCAAGTTCATATATACCAATATTCCTGATGGCTCAATCAATCAAGTATTTCTATGAAAATTGATTTATGATATGGTTTTTATCAATTATTTTGTTCGTTTATTATCATTCACTTTTACTTTAAAGACCAACTAATAAAGCACCAAATAAAATCTTGAGACTCAGTAGAACGCAACAATCGTACTAATTTATTTTCACTATTTCAAATTGTCTTTTCTCTGGGTCGTTTCTTTCGACCGATAAAAGTAAGAAAATATTTCAATGAGTACTTATAATAGAAAATATGTTCATATCTCTAAAATTTTACCACGTTCCCTTTTACAGCGTAATGATTTATGTCCTAAATTTAAGAAACATAATAATTAGTTTTGTTTTCAAATCATTTTCGAAAGTGGAATGAAATATCGTTGGGCCCTATTCATGTTGTTATTTTGATCTGTCAATTTTTGTTGAATGTTGACATAATCAATTTTATGAAATCGTCAAAAAATATTTTCTAAAAATTTTCTTAACCCTAAAGTCGCATCATAGTGAGTCGACATAAGTTATCAAAAGTACTACCGTGTTTCCAAAACATAAACCCTATTCAATAAATAAGTCCTAGTTAATAAAATAATTTTATTTGAGCTCTTCTAAATTATAAACCCCACTTATTAAATCAAGTCGAAAAATTATGAGATTTGCTATTGAATTAATTAATAAATCAATATTATTTATCTATTAAAATATTGATTAATTGCTAAAAATGTTAATATCTGAATCAGAAATCAATTAAGCTTTCACTAATCTGATTTTTTGTTGTATGATAAACTTGTTTTTATTCTACTTTTATTTGAAAGTAACATAAATTGAATGTTAATTTTCACAGAATTATCTTGAAAAATATTTGAACGATGATATCATTTAGAAAAACATTAAAATAATATTATTATAAAATTAAATATAATATATATTTATCTTTTTAATAAAGTTTAATAATTCGAATTTAAGGTAAAATTAATAAAATAATTAATGTAATAAAAACAATAAAATAATAAGTGACATTAAACGGAACCTTTCATCCCCAACGCTGGTTATATAATGTGCAGGTAGCAAGTTAAGAGAAAGCACTTTTGAATAGTCGTCCAAGTCCACATATTCAGGTCGATCTCGGACCCTGCCAACTACGACCTCTCGAACGCTGTGAAACAACAATGAAGAACTCTCCGCTTCTTCATTATCAGTAATGGGTTCGTGTACAATAGTCACCGAAAACCGTCGCTGTAAGCCCTGATGGATCATAAAAACCCCGTGACAAGGGGCATCATGGGAATGGTCAACAGGTACTGAAATATATCTAGAAGGGTAATATGTGAAAGAGATCATTTTTCAAATAGAAAATTATAACTCTCCATTTCCGGATAACTCAAGGATCTGAAACCACACAAGAAGGTCATATCGATGTAAGATCGTTCCCCTGAAAATATGCGGTAATAATTTAACAATGTCAATTGAGACTTTGATGAAACCTGAACTTCTAAGTAGTCACCGTCAACAAAATTGATATTAAAGATAGACATTTTCTTTGCGTTCATGAGAGAAAAGAAAATAATAATTATAAAAATTTATTTAGTTAAAAATTGGATCGTTCCATTAGTTTCAAAAAATGAAATCTCACAACATTTAATCTAAAAATATTTTTTATTTTATTATTTATTATTATTATTATTATTATTATTATTATTATTATTATTATTATTTAATTATAACTAATATTATTGACTCAAACTTTAAAATATAGTTTGATAATAAAATAAAGATGATTAAATAAAATTTTTAAGAATTTCTTATTAAAATATTTATTTTAATAGAAGAAGATTAAATTTCCAAATCACGGAAACTTTTAATACAGCCTAATATGATTTTACTTACGCCATTCCATAAAAAATCAATTTTTTTATTCCATAAAATAGGCAATCAATGTTATTTGTTTATCTGTACTTCTTATCCACTATGAGAGGATCTTAATGAAAATTGAAAAGGTCCAGCCCGAATATGATACAGTCAAGTATTTATGCGAGAAATTTCATGTCAATAACGTTTATGGCCACGATTTAAGAAAAAAATTTTTTAAAAGATCCGAAAGATTGGATCCGGAAGAAGGAATTCGGAAGATTGTGCTGTGAAATGACAACGGGTTGTTGAAGCCATTTGCAAGCGGCGATCCAGTAGTATTGCTTGTCTGTCTGAGGAGACGAATATTCCTTCAACGAGTATTTTCAGAATTATCAATGCAGAAGGAATGAAACTTGTCTCCCGAAGAACCTGTCTTCTCTTAAACGATAATCAGAAAATAAAGAGACTAAAATGCTGTAGAAAAAATCACTGCAATAAATGGAATGCCTATGTCGACATAGATGAAAAGCGATTCGAATTGTATCAATTCTGTCGAGAACAATATCATGAAAACAGTCCGAGGAAAACTAACTAAAACTTACTAAAGGTAACCCACCAAGAATTATGATACTGTCAGCTATTGTTAAACCTGACATCGCAAATGGCTTTAATTCGTTGATAGGTATCTGGAGAATAGAAATAGATATGGAGGCCCAGCGTTCTTCCAAAAATCATAACAAAGGTGATAAATAAAAAGTTGATAGAACAATGACACCCGATAATTTTTATAATTTGATGACTACTGAAATTATGCGAGCAATATCTGAAAAAATACAGTGCTGTCCGAATGTTACTATCCAAATGGATAATGCCCGCCCTCATGCGGGAAAGAAAAATTTTTAAAAATTTCAATGGCTTCGGAGAAAATATTGTTCCATGTATTACCGTCATAAATCAGCCGGCGCAGTATCCAGATCTAAATGTCAACGATATTGACTTCTTCACTTCCCCCAATAAGCGATGTCATAGAAATAATTGTAAAAATCTTGATGAATTGTCATTACAACAGACATTTTGTTCAACACGGCCTGAAACGTTGAAATCTCTTTTTGAATGTAAATCTCGGATATTGCAAGATATTATTAGTCAGAAAGAATTAATGGTTAATGTACAACACTCGTCGTTAATAACTAATAATAATGTAAATAATGTGTTTTATTCTTGTTGTAATTAAAATATAATATCAATACACTTCGTATTAACAAATCGGGTTTTTTAATGGAATGGAGTAAGTATATTGATATAAGTGTATTTATTTTAATATTATATTACATTAATTTTATTAATTAATTTTATTTAATATTATTATTTTTTAATATTAATTTAATTTTATATTATTTTAATGGGCGTGCTAAAAAGTAAAGTTAAAAATTTATATTAATTATATACAGTACCTGCAAAAATTATTCGTACGATCACTTAATTTCTAAAATAGTTAGATTTATGAAGCACTTTGACTGTTGGATAGAATCGCTCAATCTCTGCAGCTGCTCACAGTAGATTTCCGAATTTATAGTTTTATTCTTCGGGAGTA
>JBBMKC010051766.1:0-17779 GCA_037834085.1 Bipalium vagum | reverse complement strand
AATAATAATAATAATAATAATAATAATAATAATAATAATAATAATAATAATAATAATAATAATAATAATGGAAAATCTAAGTAATCACGATAATAATTCTTCCTAGAGAAAGTAATTAAAGACTAGATAATATCAGCCTCGGCGTTGAAATTGAGAAGAATTATTTATTATCAGAATTATTTCCCATCATGGGAGATAATAATCCTTCTTATCTCATCGTGAAGACAGGGAAAGTAATTAAAAGCTATTGATGGAAATAGCCGCTTCGGAGCATAGGGATTGGTGATCGTAGCCCAATCCCTGCGAATACATAAAGAGACAGCTATTCCCATCAATTTGCCCAAATGTCAAATTAGAACGCTACGAACTCAGAAAACGTCAAATTAGGAGAAGTCTACGAATTCAGGACAACTACAAGACGACTACAGGACGACGCAGGTATATCAGATTTTCCGCGGATATGATAACGCAGAAGTATTTCAAAAGGTGGCCGATTGAACTTGGGAACACCTAGGTGACCTGAGAAGGGCCTAGAGGGCGACCCGGGGACTCCTTGTAGCTCTTAGTAACCGTTTATTATTTTTTCAGCTGATTTCTGGTATTACTTTCCAAGAATTTCTTTCTTTGTGATTCTCTTTCTATCTCATCTCATTAATAATAGTGTGTTTATTTTATTATTATTTATTTTCTGTTGTTGGACTTATTAGAGACTTCTCGTGGTGATCAATATTGTGATTGTGTTTTTGTCAATAAAGTTTTATTGAGGACATTTTGGTTCAGTTCATAGGGCGCGGATACAATATTATTGTGGGTGTTTTGATTCAGATAAGGTTTAAAAGGAAACGGACAAAAATTTTTATAAAAGTGAGGAGTTATGAGTACACGAGCACACGTTACTAAGTCAAAGTATAATAGTAACAATAGTAAATAGATATTAAAATTAATTATTTTATTAGTTTCTCATTGATTTGACTTAAGACATCATTGGGATTTGTGATATTAAGTGATTATTAGAACTTGACGTATTGTGATCGTTCTACGATACGCATTGTGGTGAAATAAAGGTTTATTGTGATTCATTTGATTTATTTAGTAAAGATTATTGTGTGATTATTTTGATTCATTTTTATTAAGAGTTATTGAGATTATTTTGATTTTAGAAGGTTATTGTGGTTATTTTGATTCAAATTAATAAAAAAAATTGATTGGTCAATAAAATAGCCTAGTTACCCATTTATAACAATGTAACAGATGTTTCCATTCATTTTTTTTATTCAGATTCACAAACTCTGTAGAGTAATGAACCAGGTTTTCTTTGACCTTTGAATTTAAGAGCGAGAAGTCTTCTTATCATTTCTTTAAAATAAGGGTTAAACTTAATTTTTTGGATTTGGCTAAAAATTAAATAATTTCAAGATGAAAAACTTGAATATTGATGATAGAATTTAATTATATATAAATTTGTGTTGATTCTCATTCATTTTTATTTGTTATTAGGTATTTGCATCAATTCTCACTGTTATGGTAATAATTTTTGGGTTTGCAAAGGATCACTATAACAATAATAATAATAATAACAATAACTTTATGTGTCAATGAAAAATTGATTTTGGAATTAATGGCCTACTGGAGGAAATAAAATTCCAAAAGTAGAAATTGGCGGTTTTCGTTCAATATCTACTAGTATATAAGACTATAGTATATATAATATATATAGTATATAAGACTAGTATAAGTATAAGTACTAGTATATAATTTCATTCAGAAATTCGTCCAAAAACAAAAGAGAAATAACACATTATCAATTCAAAGAAGAGTTCAAAAATTAATAATCGTATATGAAGAAGATGCCACAACGATTTTTTCAATGGGACGAGTCGAGGTTTTGGAGACCCAAGGTAGTAACTATACAGGGCATAGCGGACGACCCGGGGAACCATTGTCGCTCATGGTGAGATTTTCTTCTTCTTGATTTAAAGTTACAGTAATTTTGTTAAATTGTTTATTTAATTAACATATAATAAACAAATTTTAGTTAATTTAATGTAATCCTCTGAACCTTTATTGTGATTTCTTGATAACTGATTGCTTTTAGTATACTGTGATTACTGTAATAAAGTTTTTTTTAATTGATTTGATTCAATAGTGCAACTTATCAGTAGTTCTCATAGTAATTTGGATTCAACAGAAGATAAATTTTTACATATGCTGGATTATCCAAGGGCACATCCCTGTTAACCCTGATACAAATTAAAAGATAAAGAACACAAAAGAGTAAGATTATTTATAATTATTATTTATTTATTAAGACCGCAAAAGGGTCAGAAATTTAATAATAATAATACTAAATAATAATGAAAAGTTAATTAAAAAGAACAGGCAATTAATTATTTTTTAAGGTATCTAATCTTGACAATGGCGAACCTAAATTGCCAAGATTTCTTTCAGGGTCCGAAGGTGGAACCAATTTAGTAATTATCTAAAAAAGGAATTTTCATTCCTCATTAATCAAGCTGGTCTACGACTGGTTAGTAGTCTAACCAGAATAGTATTTAAAGAGTTGGAATCCACTGTGGATTACCATAAAATTATCAGAGAGGAACAGCGTCAGTAGACATTTGCGTTCAAGGACAAAGCTGCACCTAGTGAACAATTCTTTATGCCCTCTATGTGACAGGGGTTCACGGCGGGTCCTGTGCTGTTAGGGGGTTTCTGATCAAACCGCCTTTAGGACATGTCGTCAAATTGGTGAGGATATCGTTATTTTCTTTTTCATTTTAATTTAATTGACATTTAATTTATATTGAAAGTTAATTATTCAATTGATTATTATTCAAGACATTTGATTTTTAGTGTGATCGACTATTGAAACACTTGATTTTGTGATTGAAGACATTTTTATTGATTATTGGAGACATTGTGTTTTTTATTTTTACTTTGGTTATAAGATGTTGTTTGTAGTTTTTTGATTCATTCATTTGCGTACACGTATAGAGAAAAGTGAAGGGATCAGTAACTTTGCGAGCTAAGTATTATGACAGAGTTCATAGTGAAATAATATCGTAAAAAAATACTTTGATCCCAAAAAAGTATAAAACATCACCTTGTATCCATTCAAGTCTCATTTTGGTGTCACTTTTCCCGATTAACTAGGCTTCACATGCTTATCAAATCCGATTATAATAAAAAATTCATTTTCATCAAAGTAATAAAATGTAAAAAGAACTTTTCTGCTGAGCAACGTCAACAAATACCTAATCGTTTTAAGATATCTTCTAGTTTCAATTGATGAGGTAACCACTTTCTGAATTTTTGATTGTATCCAATCCCTGTTAATGATCTGCTTAAGATAGACTTATTTACATTAATGACTTCTGACATTGTTTCAATTGTTAAGGATCGAACTTTAATCAACACTTTTTCAAAATCTTAATCTGAAAAGTGCTTTTGTTGACCCCAACATTGTTTATTCTACAAATCAAAGTCACCCATTTTGAATTACCGAAACAAATATCGGCATTGTTTCAGACAAGGCCTGGTTGCCATAACCTTCTGAAAGCATCCTTTTGACTTTATACAACACTTAAGATGAAAACAAAAAGGCAACGCCTCTCGTAAATGTGCTTTTTTTAATAAAAAGATCAGATTTGTTGTACAACTTAAATATTATTTTAAAATTTTAATATTAATACTTAACAATTCTTACCAATTGATTTAAATTATCGCTAAAATATTTAATTAATTAGTTAATCAAAACAAACGGAAATTAATGCAAAATCTAAAAATTTACGAACACAATAGTCAGTAACAGTGTCAATATTGGAATAAATATTAACTAATTTTCCAGACTCCGAATTAAAAAATAATGATCCGTTCGAATAAATAATATCGTAAAAGAAAATAATTTATTGACAAACAAAATCACTTAACAATAATAATGTTCAATTCAATACTTCGTTCGCCTTTTCTTTTCGTCGTCACCGTCTCTGTCATTTTGTTTCTCCTCGTTTAACTCTAATTTTTGTTTCACTTTCGGTTCAATTTGATTCTAATTCTCGATTCTGCTCTGACTCTGGAAAATCTGGTAGTTACTTATATACAATCCATCTTTCTTCCATCGGCCATTCACTAATCACAACAGGGATATCATCCATCTTCTGGCTTTGCCTGCGCAGGAACCCGGAGCTTACTATTATCCAGCTCAGCCCGTCCTTAGTCGTCTGAGCTGAATAATTAACTCTGCGGCTGCTCTCAATACCAAATCAATAAGCCCTCTATCTCTGCGTGACCCATCCGCTCTACTTTTCCATTAGGATAATGACAATCCGGGAACTTTAATTATTTAGCTCGGGCCAAACGTGTTCGCCCGAATAATTTAATGAGCGCCATGACGTGTTCGCCCTGAATAATTTAATAGATTAAGTTTCCTAATCATACGTAAAAAATAAATTCTCAATAAAAAATTAATTTTTTGTCGTTATAAGGAAAATTGGTTATTGTAATTTATTTATTATTAAACATGACAGCAAGAAAACATCAATTAAATCTGACTGTATAACTTTTTAAAAATTATGATAAATTAAATACCTGCCTGATATTTAATAGATCCTAATTTTTATTATTATTATTATCAAATTAACACCAAAATAAAAATCACATTAAAATAATTAACAGAAATTATTATTATGAAATATAATATTATCATTACGGAAAAAAATCTAATATTTTTAATAAAAAGAATCCAAATATTGATCATTTGAATTACGGAAACTTTTCAGTATAAAATCACTGATGATTGAATATTGTATATTGGAGACACGTTTTGTTTATTATTTTCTAGAACGAAGACAGTGCATTGATAACAATTTGTGTTCACTGGAAATTCTAAGGAGAAAATTCGAGGGAATCATGCCAGTAATCATATTTTCCTCTCACACAATCAATAATAACCTTCAATTAAAAATTCTACACCCATAATGAACCATAATTCCTAGCCCATCAAACTCTTCCACCAAACCGATATGCCAAACAATACTTCCTCTTGGCAGATAAGCAACTAGGTCTAAGCTACATCAAATCTTATATGTCCATATTTCAGACATACTGCATCGAGTTTGCCCCCATTCGCTGAACGAAAACTCAACAACAATTAAGGCCACTTTTTAATTGAATTCTTCAATTTTAGTGGATCTTAGCATTTTTATTTTAAAAATGAGTTTAATATTGATAGATTATTTTTTTGAAGCAACCTAAATTCGGTGATTTTTTTGTGTTTTAATTTAATTGGTTGGATTTTAATAAATTGGCTAAAATAGTCATTATTTATGTATTTTTAAAATGTGCTGATTTATGAGAAAAAACTCGTAAGTTGTGTAATTAAATATGTTTAATATGTAAGCATTAATTAATATTAACGAAATAAGCTTTCGTTCAACTGAATAAAGTTTATTAATATTAATAAATATTACTATAATAATATACATTTTATTAAGCAATAAATATTTCGTCATTTTTCTACGTCCGCAATTAAAAAATATATAATTATGTAAATTCTTTTTTCAATAAGTAATAATGGATTATTTATCTCAAATTTCTTCAGTCAACGACCGCCATCTGGATGAAGAGTCCCATATATAAATGGAAAGTTTGTAAAGGCCACTCGGATATAAAAGAAAGTATTTTTTGAGCGAACTTCATATTTTGTTTTTGGAAAGTCTGAGGAATATATATTGCTTAGAAATTCAGAAGTTGATTTGTAAGCAATATGATAGATTTTTCTTTAATTATTTTAGTGAGTAATTCTCTATTAAGAATTCTCTTTTAACAATTGTTGTTTACAGATGAGTTTTTGCAAGTTCCAGATGACCTAACGTTGCCTACCTGACGATCCAGAAAATCATCTCAGTTCTCATCTGGTGATTGGTTTATAATTTTTAACTTTATTTATTTTTCTTTTATTTCATTAATAACTAACTGTATGTTACTCTGAATCCTTTTTTCATTTATTATCGTTTGATGATATTATTCGATACTGATTACTGACATTGCTCACAATTATTATCGAATCTGATTATTTATCGTCTAATTACTTCTTTGTTTCATAAACTTTTATTTAGCAGTGGATTTAACTTGATAGTATTGAATTTCGAATTGTGTGTGCAAATTTGATTATTGATCTGTGATTTGTGTAGTTGGCTAATTGACAAACTTATCTTGATTAATAGTTTTCTGTGTTGAATTATTTTGTAGTTTAATTATTTTATAGTTGAATTATTTTGTGATACATAAGTACAACAGGTAATATTATTGAAGAATCAGTTTAATTTTCATATAAGGTTAAAGTTTTAAGCATTTAAAGTAAAATTTTAACAATATTTTCTAACTTGATTTTAAAATTCATAAAACATTCCAATTTAGTGTTATTTTACTTTGTTAATTATTAACTGATTACAACTGAGAATGACGGTTGGTTTTATTAAGCGGCAGTGATCTTTTAAGCCCGAACGAGCTCTTTATTTGATTCCACTGCGAACGATTTGGAAAATCTTTTCTTTTACTCTTCGCTCTCCGTATTTTTTATTTTCTTTTCTAGTATGTTAAGAATGAGCTCCCAACACTGACATATGCTGGCCATAAAACCTTTCAGAGTTGAAGATTCTCAAATTCGAAAAGATTCATCAATATATAGTTGAATTGACCGTTGAAAACTCGATAAAAAAACTTCTTTAAGGAATTTGTTGTATACCAAGGAACCTAGCAGTTCCTTAATTGATGAGAACGTTCCACTTTTTAATTGTATTTCGCTTTGCATTCATTCTTTGTTAATAACTATAATTCTGTGACAATTATTTTCATTTGATTTAATCATTATTTTATTATGTTATTTTTATTTTTGATATGATTCGGAAAATGTTGATTCTATGTTAATTGATTATGTAAAATTTTGAAAAATTTATTTACATTTATAATGTAAACTTGTTTTGGTATTGAGGGAGTAATAAAGTTTATTTTCTTACAGAGTGATTTATTAACAATTAATGAACGTGTGAGATTCCCACCGAAGCTTTTAAACCGAATATTATAAAATACTTGATCATTTCGAAATTGATTTTCTTAAACCTGTCTTTTTGTAATCCATTCATTTTTATTGTATCAAAAAACCTTTTATTTATTTATGCTGGTGATTATTTTATTATGAGCATGTAAATAGTAAAATAAAATAATTGTAAATTAAAAACTAAAATATTACTAAATAAATAATTTTTTTATTATAATAAAAAAGGAGAATTAATAAAATTTTTAAAATTTTAATTTAAGTAAGACTAACTAAGGATAGAAGAAACATTAAAAATTGTTGAAAACTTAAAATAGCAAGGAATATGTTAATAATATAGGAAGGGAACAATAATAATTATTTTTAGAAAAGACAGAAAAATAATCAATATAAAAGCATGTAGGAAATAGTAAATGAGACAGAAAATATACTTATTGTAATAAAGAGTAATCTTACAAGATTTCAACCAGCCTACTTTTTGTCAATTTTAGAAGAATTTAACTATCCACCAAGCTATTTTTATTTCAGCAAACCTACGACTTTAGCGTTACAATAAAATGAAGTGGCATTCATAAAAAACGGCACAACACAGACGATAGACGCGGTACACTGATTCGAAAAAGTATTTATGCCAAAAAGTAATTGATTTGTATACAATTAAAAATTTTAACAAGATAAGGTATCCATCAGTAATACATAATAACACAGTCGATTTCATAATAATACTTATTTGCTAGTCTTATAATTAAGACAAAGTTAAATATGATAATACACTTTGCGAACAAAACAAAGTGAGCTAAATATATTAAAATTAATTCTAAGTAAAAATTCAAGCTTAGCACTTGATCATCAACCAATTTTTTAATTTTCTCATTTATTTTAACTTTTTTCTTTTACTTTTTTTATTTCACACGCTAAGTATGAGGGTGAATTAATTTTTTTAATTGAGGCCTCTGACCCTAAATGTGAGAGGAATTTTTCTAACCTAATAAATTAAAATCCCAAAGTTAAACTTTAAACTCCACCAAGGACAATCATCACCAACTTGTTTGTAATTACATTTTTTAAAAAAAATATTTTTGAAATCTTAATATTTTATTTTAGAGATTTTTAAATAATAAAAAGCAACCTTCGACGTTAAGTCCTAAAGACACCTCCACACATTTTTGATATTTTAGGATCTTAACAAACCTTAACACGAAAAAGTGAGGAAATCAGATAATACTGTTTTGCTTAATATTAAATTGAGAAATAATCTGGAGGTGGATGGCTTACTGGGAATAAGAAAAGATGAACCAGATCTGATTATAATTCAGAAAAATTTTATCATTTTGGAAGTAAGAAAATATTTTATATTTTAAAAGGTCTATATTTCTGGTCGTCGATGTGGAGCTCGATCAATATTTGTTTGAAGACTTATTATCTGTGTAAATTTCAAAATAAATCAAACTCGCACAAAATAGATTTTGATTCCAAGAAGAATTTCAAATTTAATGGAACAGATCGTAATTGACGTGGCCTATGTGGATAAGGCTGAAATGTATTATAAATACTTAATTGTAATTATCGATCGTTTCAGTAAACTAGTGAGTTTAAATTCATTGACAAAGCTGGAGGATAAGTCCATCAAGATCTTGATGAATCAGCGGAGCTACAAATTAGGTAGACCAAAAAGTATTGACAGAGAAGAAAGAATTTGGAGAGTTCAAGGTTAAACCAAAAATTGAATGAACTGGAGATTAAGCATGAGTTCAGGTTATCCTAACAACATTCAATCGAATGGATCAGTAGAAAGAGTGATAAGGTATATCCGGGACATATTCACTAGATTGTTAGAGAAAATGTGAAAAAAAAATTTGCACAAATTGTTACCAAGAATCGAATTCAGTATTAATGGTACCCGAGAAAGTTTCAAACTTCCTTTTGAAATCGTTTTGGTTACAAAACAGGTCTACATTTCGGTGTAGAGGATCAATTGTATCAAGATCCTGAAATTTTCAGGTAAGAACTTGGAGATTGCGGCAGAGAACATGAGTGAACTCGAGAAGTATCAAAGAGGTCACCAAGAATTTGAATTTTAAAAAGTATTACCAAATGACAAAATTTCTAACTCCACATCAAATGGAATTAAAGAGTCCGGACGAAAAGAAAATAAGAATTAAATAGATAAAATGGCAGTAGTTTTCAGTTAATGGGAATTTATAGATTAGGTAATACTTTTGAACTAGAATCCATTTTATTTTTGATTATTATTACTGATATTAACAATACACAACTTAATAGGACACATTTTAAATTTTAAGTATTTTCATAAGTTTTATTACTGTTTTTCAACAACTTTTAATAAGATAATTTGTTTAATTAATAAATAAAAAATATTTTTAAGATATAAGATATGAGGGGATCCGAAAAAATTGAAAAGTATACTAATCGATTAGGAATTTTCTCTATATTCTCTTTTATGAAATTATTTTCTAAAAATATTGCTAAAAAATTCCCACTTAATATTGTTTGATAATAAAAATTAATTATTTTTTTATTTTATTATTATTTAGATTTATTATTAAAAAATATGAATTATATTAATTGATTTAGTCATTATTACTGATTTTTAGTCAGTAGATTGTTAATACTAATACGTAATACTAAATACATAATACTAAAATAAAAAATTACAATTTTTAATAATTAGTAATCACTCTCTAAAGCAACCCATGACTGACATTCATAACAACCAGTCATATGCAGTAAATAATATTGAATTCTGATACATAAACCAGTTCAAATCATTATTTTCAGTCAAAATTGCCTGCAAAATATAGTACACAGAGTTTATTTAACCGATCACACTTTTTCAGATTCAAAATTATGAAGCTATTTATTTGAGTTTTTAGGTGTTAATTAAAACAAACCTTTTACCCTGGATGTTAACTTTTAACTGATTATTTAACTGTGTTCCTTAGTTTAACCCAATAGCAATTCATTTTTAGATCAGATCCGCAAACATAAATATTCTTTTTGGTTGTTTTTAACGATTATTATACCTATTATAAAGGAATAGCATTTTAAAGAACATATTTATTCGAGAAATCATGCAAAAAAACATTTTAACCAATATTCATTTTAAATATTCACCATGACACAAATGATACTTTTCACATAGTTCCTCAATTGGTTCAACTTACAGGTCAGTCAGTTTGTTAAATGGCTTTCCTAATAACACTTATTTCGTGCACGTATTTAAAAGTTTTCATTCTTCTCCTTGACTCGAAATTCCGGATAATTAAGCGGAAGGTTCATATTTCACGAGAATAAGTCGATTGTGGGATACCTTAAATGCATTCCAAGATTTGGTAAATTTGAATAAAAGTTGGAGTTGTTCTGCATGATGGTGAAAATTCCATTGTGGTGTGTTCTTCAGATTAGCTGATTCAAACAAGATATAAATAAAGAAATTGTGGTTTTAATCACTTAGACAGTTAGACCTGAGCTGGTCGAGTCATACAAATGGAAATTATTTAGATTTTTTATTTTATAAGTGAGCAATCGACTATTTTAGTCTATCAAGTGCGATTGACAATATTTTGATTATTGGTCGTAAGCAGTGTTTTCGACAGATCAAATGAAAGTTTATTGTGCCACAGAAGACATTCGTTTGGATAAGTACCAAATCATTAGTAGGGAGTCGATAATTAATCTCAAATTGCTTTGTGAATTTTAAATTGTTTTTTTGGAAAATTTAGATAAACATGCATAAATTTAAAAAACCGATAAATAGATATAGGAAAAACGAAAATTACCTAAAGAACTCAGTGACAGAGTGTCCGTCTCCGAAAGGTCGGCTTTACTGTCGAATCTATTGTCATTGAAATCTAAATTATTCCCAAAAATAAAACGGTTTTCTTTTCAACCCAGTCATCATCTTACATCCAACCGTGTTTGAGACGCTGCATTTTGAGCTCCTGTCAGTTGCACTTTTCAGCTCGACTTGAAACTCACTGGAATCGTCACTGTCACCCGGGTCTTTGAGAGGTAGTTTCAATGGAGACACTTCACTGATATTAGTAATGTTATCGTCATCTTCGACTTCTTCGTTACGGACTATTTCATTGGTGGGGTCTTCGTCGTCTTCGCTGTCGTAAATTCTCCTTTTCTGATGCTTCTGATGCTTGGATAGGGTCTCATTGTCCGATGTATCATCATCTTCACTTTCCGATGGACATATCATCTTGATTGTAATCGAAGTGTTTGAATCACAAGTGGAACGAGAAATTGGAGATTTAATCATTTGATTGGTTCTAAAAAATTAATCGATATGTTTAAATCACAATAAAAATTCACCAGGGAAATTTGAAATGAAAAAATTTTAATTTTTCAAAACTGAAAATCTGATTAACAAAAATTAAGACTAAGCTGCCACTCACTTGACTTTTTAATAGAAATTAGCCAACTACCATAATCCATCTATAATTACTTCTCTCTCAACCGATTTTCAACCTCTTACCTATAACAAAGCAGACCTATTAATGCTGTCCAATAACATCGCAGAAAATTTACTATTGTTGCCATAACTACTAGAAATTCTACCAACTTCATCTGAGAAGTATTATTAAATTAGAGTTTCACAGCTACAATTGATTGTTATTAGGCTTGTTAGCCAATTTATTTAATAGTCATTACTAATAACCGATTTAGTCAATGATGAATCATCAAAATTCCCAATAATACAATGAGTATCTGACAACACTATTTTTCCAATTTCACATTCCAATGAGTATCCAACGTTAATTTTTTGAGTTTGTTTTTCAATCCAATTTTTGAATTTTCAAAGAAATCTTTAGATATTATGTTTAGTTTAATAAAACAAGTTTTATGAGTGCTCATTTAAAATAATGTTTCAGAAAATATCCAATTAACCAATTTATAATAGAATTAATATAAAGAAAATATTATTTTTCCATTAAATAACTTTATATAATTAAGAACCATATCTAAAAATTTTAAAAAATGTAAAAGATGTTCAGCATCAAACTACAAGATATATTAGGTTATGGTGTCCAGTTTTTATCAACTTTCACCAATAAACCAAACATATCATGATTTCCAGTGCATTGAAAGAATCGATTTGAACTTACTTAGTTTGGGCTCCTATTTTCATGGGCATTGACTATTAAAATATTGATCTGAAACAATTTTAAGTAAAATAAATAAACTATTCTGAAAGGGAACTATAATAGCAGTCCAATTTATTGTATGAGCTGAACAAGCACTAACGATTGATAGGAGTCTGAAGAATTGGCCATAATATCATTCACATAAATATTTTCTGATAAGCTCGTATTGTTGTTTTGTGTGTGTGATTTGTGTGTACTTTTCGCAATGTACGGCTGGAAGATCGGTGTGTTGCAATTATAGTCTAATGATGGGACAGCAACTTCGGCTGACGTCACCGATTCTGTATGTGATTTCGTTTGACAGTTTGTTTTATTTACTGCCACGCGTTATATACGTGAAACTATAAAAATAAAGACTGAATTTCCATAGTTCAGATGACAAATTTATTTTTCAAATCTTTATTTTATAAAAACATTTGAGATCGACGGTTTCGTGGCTTATGGTTTTTGTTTACGTTACAGTTTTCAGAAAATGGTAGTGTGAGTTTATCGTTACTTGTGTGAATGCTATTCAGATTACTGAAAGGATCATTTATAAATTAAAAAACCCCAATATTTGAGATATAATTTCAAATTATTTATAAATTAAGACTAAATTTCTAAAGTTTATGGATAAATATAAAAATCAGAATTTTTAAAGTTTCTTTTTTACTTTCAAAGTTAATGCGTGATATGTGCTGAACCAGAAACCTGCTTTTTTGATAATTATATTTAATTTTTGCAATCAGTATAGTTTATAATCATATTTATTAAAATTGTTGGCGTTAGATGAGGTTATTTAAATAATCTCCCACAGTCATTGCGGAATTTTGATGTTGCATTACAGGCCACGTTCCGATAAATTGAACGAGAATATTATCTTCGATCAAAATTGAATTGCACAGATCAACCAATATTTGATTTAATAATTAAATTAAAGAACAAATCCGGGTGCATAATTGAGCTTAAATGGACGCATAATAGTTTAGAAATATTTAATTATGTTAAGTTATGACTTTATTGACAATATTGATATGAATATTAATATTGTATAATTTATAATCAATAACATAAAGATAGTTTAATTAATAATTATTATTAATTAATATCCTTATTATTATTAAAAGATTAATTTTATATCTTTGTTAGATTTAATGAAAACGAGTTGCAACGATGTTATTAGAGAATACTGAGTTTTTAAAAATTAGTTTTTTATAAATTAATTTGTAAAATATTCAATTATATTAGTAATATATCTGTATTAATAACAACAATATTTCATAACATACCACACCAAGTTATGTCCAATATCGTTTTCTAACATTGCTCTGTGTCTGGTCCACTTTTCGTCACTCGTAATAATATATTTATGAAAAAACTAAATCTTCGAAAATTAAATTCTAAAAATGTCTCGCTTTAAAATAACAAAACCCGATCCACTTTTAGAATGTTTCTGTAAATATGGAATGAATACAACTACAAATTTTGATTTAATAGATATTGCAGAAGATTTAGAAATGCATTTAAAAGTTTTAATGAAAGATGAGATCACTGAAAAAAGTTAAAATCACTAATTATCAAAATACAAATTAAAAAGGAGTTCATTGTGTTGGATAATATAAAATTGTTATTTTGATTCTTATGGTTTACCTCCACTTGATAAATTTAAAGAGCATATGAAAGAGTAAAAGAAATTCTATGTGTTGGGATCCACAATGAAATCCACATTAAAACTGGTAAAAAACCAGTTTGATCAAAAACAAGATTCAAAGATTCCAGAGATCGCAGATGAACCTCAGGAGCCGATGGAGAGTGACGACAGCTCTCCGAAACTTGTTATCGACATCGAAAACATTTGATTTAATATTTGAAATTTGATTTGAATTTGAATATACATTTTATTTTGCAATTTAAATTTTACGTTGATGTGCATGAAAAGGCTTCATAAAACCTACTATCTTTATTTTTATATCTCTGAATAAAGGATATGATTTTGTATTTTATATTGTAAAAATAATATTTAAATAATTAATAAAATTATAAATCATTTTAAAAATAAATTAAAAGTTAATTAAAAGTGGAGTTAGATATTAATTAAAATATTAACTCGCGTGAATAATCATTATTATTATTATTATAGAAATTAAACAAAAATAAATGTTATTGAAGTAGGGTTACTAAATATAGTAAGTTCTATAGTATAAGAACTTACTTAAAATAGTAACCGCCCACACATAAATTTATATTTATTAAGTTTGAATAGAGCCAATGAGAAGCTCTAGAATGTGGAAAACCGGAGTAAAATAGATCCTGGTTTTCACATTCAAAACTCCCTTAATCAATCTGAGAACACGCATATTGCTATTTGAGTTAAAAGATGTTTAAGATGTCGGTAATAATAAAAGGTAAGAATTTGTATTAATTCCAAAAGTGCTTAACCGATAGATTTAAACTTAATTAATTAATTAACATTTATTTAGTGATAGAAGGAAATTCTTTTCATCACTAACTTTTTAATATTTTCTTTATTCTTTTTTTATTGTTCTCTCGCTAATTCGATTCTGCTTCGCTCTAGGCAACAGAATACTCATTTTTGTTATCAGGACTTCTTCGACTATCGTAAAGTCAAGAACATATTTTATTAATTAAATAATTGTGTGTAATTTTGAATATTGTTTGAGTGAATAGATTTTTAACCTTGCATTTGTGATAACATATATACTTTATTTTGTTAATTACTTTGTTTTTTCGTGAGTTTTCTATTATTTACACTTGCTTCAAGGGAGTTGGTGAGCCCAGTTGTAAGCGCCCCTTGTAACAGTTTAGGTTGCGACCTAGACCGTTACATATGTACAAATTAAAGCAGACTTACGTTATTGTTATTAACTATGTTTGTTTTATGGAAACATTTTGATGAAAAGAAGTTTGAAATTTGTTCAGGTATCTTTTCAAAATATTTTAGAAGAGGAAAAAATGTTATTTTTGAAAAGATAAAATTAAAAAATGGATAATAATGTTAATTATTTTAAATCCCCTTATTTTTATGATGATTATAAAAATGATAATCATAAAGTAAAAGAATAAATTACTCCAAAATGAATGAGAAAATAAAATTTTAAATGATAGTAGAGAAGTTATGAAAGGAAAAAATATTAATAATAATAAAATAATAAATGTAGCTTATCTAATAAATGATAATGATGTTTTAAACTTAAATATGTGAAACAAGAGATATAATCTAATTTAAAACAAGTTAGAAAAGATTTATTAAATGAAATTAGTGTAAGAATAGTGAAAAAATAAACTAAAATTTTATTCTTAAGGAATTTTGAAACAACAGAGTTCACTTAGAATATATTAATCTGATTATAATTCTGACAAAAACTATTCAAGTGAATGTATTGATTTTATTGGTAATAATAAATTAAGAATTTATTCAAGAGGTATAAAAATTTATGAAATTCTATTTTTTATCGTTTTTGAAATATTTTTATCCTTATATATTTTACAATGTAAAGTTCTAAAGACATTTTTAAAAATTTTATTATAAAAAATTAAAGACAAATTTAATTATTATTCTATTAAAGATAATGAAAATTTTTAAAATAATTAAACCAAATTCTTCTATTTATCCAAAATTAGAAAATTTAAAAATGGAAATGGTTTCAAAGCCACTTAATGAACAACAAAAGGCAGAGAAAATTGGAAACTTTATGAATGAGATAAATTTAGAAAATTTATTAATATATTATAAAAAATTTAAATTAAGATTTACTACAATAGATTTTCATTTAAAAGTAGAAAGTGATATTGTAACTTGGATTTTTGAAATTTAAACAGCAACTTTAACAGAAGTTTCAACTTAAAGAATTGATTTATTAGTTTAAAATCTCATTGGTTTTGTATTTTTCAATACTTTAAATGTATTTTTTTTAAACAATTAGTAAAAATATTGTATCAAAAAGAAAAATATTTTACAGAAAAATTTTTGAAAGTTTTGAATTCTCAATTAATAAAATTAACAACTTAATTAAGAGCTTTAGAAAATAAAATTTTGGTTAAAATTCCGTTTTCATACCCCCAGGGTCACTTTTGTTTATCTAGTCTAAATAGATAATTATGTAACTAAGGAGTAATTTTAAATAATTTACGAAAAATTAGTTAAAATCTACGAAGTAAATAATTGTAAATTTTATTAATACAAATTAATAAAAATTTAATTAACTTTATTTAACGATTTATTTAATTCACAAATATCACCTAGTAGTTATATACTGTCATCTATTTAATGCAATTGTAGCTAGTTTTATCTAAAAATTAATTAAACACTAAATTAATTGTTCCAACATCTAATGTTGTGAATTCTCTACTATTTATTATTTAATATATGGGTTTTAAAAATTGAAACGTTTTTCTGCGGATATGTTCTTCACTATAAACATCTTCAGTATTAGTCAATAATGACTTAACTGTTCCTTTTCTTTACTGTATTGTCAGCAATTTCCTCACTACTTTGACTGCGATCGGTTTCCAAATTAATTCTCGTGACCTTCATCACATATGATATATTAATATATGATATATTATATTTTTTATTTAATTTATGAAATTTTAACATTTTTAGCTTCCACTGAGCCTGGTGATCCCCAGAATTCAATGGTTGCCACTCAATAAGTAAAATAAGAACATTTATTGAAATCATCAAATCTTTGGTGTTAAGAATTACAATTAAAATAAACTTTTATTTAAGTTCATTAATTTTTTTAACACTTGATGCAATTTTTGTTTATCAAACTGGATTCACTAAAAATGGATTATTAACTCTTATTCATTTTGTAAAAATATAAAAATTATGTGATAAAATTTAATTACAATCTTTTTTGATCACAAAGAATTGATTGGGCTGAATATATTTGACATTCATTACAATAAAATCATTACATTCTGATTCTTGTAATCTTTCGACCTTGACGACGAAGCCTTTGAGAGTTGTTTCAAATAATTATGACTCAAATCCACCATGAGTATTGTATTGATAAGCCGGTTGATGTGAAATTGAAAACACCAACAGAAATAACAGAAATAAAAAATTTGTTATAATAATCAAACTAGCGCGCTCATTAAAAGTAAGTAATTTTTAAAAATTTCTTTCTATGAGTTGAAATTATAGGGAAAACATGGAAGACAAAAATCAATATTTTCGCTGTTTGATGTTATTTTATTTCCGTAAAGGAAGAAATGCAACACAAGCCAAAAAGAAAATTTGTGAGGTGTATGGGGAAAATGCCGTGAGTGAAAGCGTATGTCAGAACTGGTTTCAAAAGTTTCGTGATGGTGATACCATATGTGAAGATGGTGCACGCTCAGGAAGGCCATTGATGACAGAAAGGAAACGCATAGAAGATTTGATTAAGGAAAACCCATACACAACACGTGATATTGCAGCTATTGTCAATGTATCCCAAAAAATCATTTCCAACCACTTGCTTAAGATTGGTTATGTGTCTCGTTATGATATTTGGTTGCCACATCATTTGAATGAAAAAAATTTAATCGACAGATTATCAATCTG
>JBBMKC010051659.1:0-17780 GCA_037834085.1 Bipalium vagum | reverse complement strand
GTCGCTTGTAATTACAAAGCGCACAAGAAAAGATACGAAGAACTAGACGACGAAGCAAATCAACGTCAAAAACAATTAATATCAACCTATACAATCGATCCTATCCAGTCAGTGGAAATTAACGCATCAAACAATATTTGTATATCAAGGATATCAAGTATCATTTTTACTGTCAACCAAACCAGATATCGGACACTATAAAGCAAATCTACAAGTCTATATAAACGGACAACAAAAACAACAAAAAAGGACAAAAAACGTGCCATAAGCCAACGACGGACGGGAATCAACCTGCGAAAAGGAGAAGTAAACATGACAGGAATATTATACATTCCAAATAATTACGAAAGGAGTATCAGTACCAATAAAGAAGATCCGATCGAACTAGAATTCAAGTCCAGAGACGAAATCATTCGCTGTCAATCAGATTCTTCTTAGTACGGAATCAACAAATATCCAACAGATACAAACACAAGGATATTTCGATTCAGAAATATCCAAAATATAAAAAGTTATTATATTTTTATATAAAAATTGCTTTCAGTATATTTAACAATATATATTTGATTACAAATTGACTATTGTAAATAACTTTAAATTACCTTTAAATTTAAAAAGGAATTAAACAATTAGATAGATCCTCAATTGTTATTCCGGTACCAAAATATTTTTATCTGTTCTTCCCTTTATAAACTTTTTGCTTCATCGACGTCAAGTAGGGCGGAGCGCTTTTTGAATTTAAGGACTCTTTAAGCTAAGTTTGCAAAGAGTATAAACCAATATTTCCGGGACTTATCATTAATAATATTTTTAAAATTTTGTTCAAAAAAGTTGTGTAAAAGTTTTTGAATCGATAAAAATAAAACTTTTAAATTAATAATATTTAAATGTTTTGATTTTGTCTTAGTGATCACAAATTTTTATTGAAAGCCATTTTTACTATTTATTTTATAAATATTGATCATCTGCACGCATTTACCTTAACCCAGTCGATTTAAAAATAAACAAACGCAACCTGTTATATAATTTTAAAAACGAACGTTACACTCTCTAAACCCTTCTGATAAAATTTCATATTATACGAGCTACGTTAAGTTTTTGACAGATATCTAAGGTTTAAGTAAGTTCTCTTAAAAGTCAAAACTTAACACATCAGAGGCTACACGTAATATTTACCAAGCATGGGACGAATATTCAATTAACAAATGAGATACTCATAGTCAGTACAAAAGATTCCGTTCTGGAGACATGTCAATTCAAGACGAATGCCATTCAGGGCGACCAGAAGCTATTTTTAAGTCATTTAAAAGTTCTCATCCAGCTCAATCTTTTGGAAGCTCGGAAATCAATATGATGCTCAACATAATCCGTACATTTTTAACACAGTTGAACAAATGTTGATGCCAATTGTGATTGTTTTAATAAATAAAGTTTTTCATGGTGAATTAATGACTGGTTTTTGATATAAAAAAACGACAGTACTTTTTCGTCAACCTAATATGAGATGTTAAGGTAAATCTGGTTGGATTTGACTTGGGAATTCTTGATTATTGGATATTGATTGCGTTGCAGTGGATAACAGTGTTGGCATCTATTTTCATTTTACCTCCCTTGTCCATATTTCTAAAATTATAGTAGCGGTTTTGAGCTCAGGAACCAAATCATATGCATTTTTAGAAACGAAACATGTTCCAATCCAACTCATGGTTTTAAATGCTGTTAATGGATCCAGTGATATTGAATTTCCTCATTTTCTTATTTCTAGTATTTACTAATTTTTATCGATTTTTTTCAATATTTATCGATATTTTCTTAAAATCTCGATTTTCCTCATACTGATTTACGGTATGCGCGAATTTTTTTCGATAAGAACAGTAGCATTAATATTTTCAAACATGCTCAATATACAAGATTATTTTTTCATTTCATTTTTTTAAAAAAATTTAACAATTTCTTTATGATATTGAAAATTATAGTTATAGAAAAAGATTTAAAGTGAATAAATTTAAAAATATATTAAATAAAAAAAATTAGGTTTGGAAAGATTGTAAATAGTATAAGTGAACAGTTATAAAAAGGATGATTTTAATTGATCGAAAAATGAAAGTCAATGTATTTATTAAAATACTGTATTTTAATTGGTCATTTAATAAAATTCAGTTTAAAATTATTTTTGAATTCAGATGAAAAAGTGCAATCGAAAAGGATAGTTAAGATAATCAGATATTTTGAATACATTGAAATATAGATTAAATAAAACCAAAGAAACCAATAAATGTACTGGGTTTTCAGTTTATTTAATTGTTTTTTTTTTCATAATACTTCATTTATTTTATCATCGCTATTTATTTATCATTATTATCATCTCCAGAACCCAACATTATATCATTTTTTCAAAATAGATCATTATTTTATTCATAAATCTAACCTTATAGAAAATTCAAGAACTAAAAAACTTCCACACCAAATGAAATTCGGAAATTTTTAATCAAAAACACAACTACGCAGCTCGATTACTTAAACTTCTAACGATTTTCGTCTTAATTACAGCACGAAACAATCAATAATCCGGAAATACAGAACAATCGGAATATTCGTTAGCGAGAAAAAAAATATTGAAAAGGTGTGATAAATAAAGAAATCTAAGATTTTATTAAAACAATTGATCAATATTTTTCCACAATTTGAAAAATCAAATAGTAAACAGCAAAAATATAATTCAAAACATATCTATAGAATCAATTCATCGACGCATAGAAAGTTTTAAGAATAGTTTCAAAAGAATATCTCTAGTACCAATCCGAAGAAACTCTTTCAATAACATTGAAGCTGGGTTTAAATAATCAAGATACCTGTTAAAAACAGATAAAAATTTGTGAATAAAAAGAAATATTGGAGATTTTAAATCTCTTATTTTTATTTTTATATAAAATAAAATGCTTTCGCAAAAGTAATGAAATATTTTTTAAAATCAATTAAGTGTTCTGAAAAAGTCAATTATCTATTTTGAAAAACCCAGTATAACAAGAAACTTTAAATTTCTTGGAATTTCAATAAAAAAATGAAAACAATCGGAAAGCAACTTTTACAATTTACGTTGTATATATTTTGTTCAGATTAAGTGCGACTAATATCATAAAAAGTCAGAATTAATAGTTCTAAACGAACATTATATAACAATATCATTTTTTATTTTAAGAAATCAGTCTTACAATAAATCATTTAAAATTATAAATATAATACTAGTAACCTGATCCTCGTTTCAGATAAATGAACTAATCAAGTGCTTCAGATACAATTCGTAAAATTTACTTTCAAAAATTCTAGAATATAAATATTTATATAGAATTGTGGAATATTTATATATATATATAATAATCTTAAAATAAAAATAATATTTAAAATTATTTAATATTTTTACTTATAATAAATTAATACAAAAACAATCAGACATCTTAAATTGAGTATCATAGAGAATTTATTAAAACAATAATAAATGAAAAAATAATATATTTATTAACATAAATTTAATAGTTTTCTAAAATTGAAATTCTGTATAATTATAAAATAAATCTTTAGGTTAATTTAAAAACTAATTATGAAAATATGATATTAATTCAATTAAAATATCTAAGTTATTTTAAAGAATCTTTTGAAAAACTTTCATTTCAATATTCCTATGTTAAATTTTAAAAATAATGTTTTTATATTTTTACTGCACATTTACATCTTGCTAAAATCATTTGGAAAAATTAAACAATTATAAAAGCTATTAATGAATTATATTCAAATGATATCAATTTTCGAATGAAAACAAGAAATTAAAAAATGATATGTAGGATTTTCACCCTTTAATTATAATACAATAATAAAAACTCCAAAAATAAAAATGTATTAGTTATCTTTAATATTTTGTACCACCATTTGCAATTATCAGATACTTAATTCTATCGGGTATGTCATTAAAATACGATTAAAGGTTTTCTTTCAATTTCTCTGATTGATTCCAAACTTGACTCAATTTCGATATAAGATCTTCGTTATTTGTTATGAGATAATTTCTTACTTTCATTCCTAAAATAACTCAGAAAGTTAAAATTTAGCAAAATAATATTGTGTCCACAATAATTTAGCAACTTAATATATGTTTTTTTTAAAAAAAGCGTGGGACAATTGAAGCAAATTTTATTGATGATACTGAATATGGGACAAGTTAAAATGATTATGGAGATAGTGGAATTATTTCTCCAAAAATAAAACCATGTATTACAATAACAACAGCAGTAATTGTTTTAAAGAAAACATTTAAAATTTATCAAAAAGATAAAGTTGATATTGATTGTAGTGGAAAAATGAGTAATTGCGCCCAGCACCCAAACCCAACAAATGTGTTTAATTTTTTCAATTTCCTAGCCCCACAACTTTGCAACCGATTTTTTTTCAATGTCGAATACCAAATTTGGTTTTAATGATTTTTGTAAAATACCTAATATCGAATAAACCCAATCTGGTTTGATTATTGACCTGTTATCGAACACAGTACACTCATCCGAATATTCAAGAATTGTTTGAACCATGACTACTTTGGTTTCATAAAATCACATGATAAGAAAAACGATACACGTCTGCAGTTAGTGTTCTACATTTTTTCATTTCAGTGAACATTTCAATGTTTTTCAATTACAAGTTTCATTCATTATTCCTTCAAAAATATTTTAACAGTATTTTTCTATAACTAATTACTTCAAAATAAAAGCAGTTCTTTTAATAATTATTGATTAAAAATTATAAACAATGTTCGTTATAAATGAATAATCTTAAAAAAAGTTTTCAAACAAGTCAATAACAATGTATTTAAATTCAAAAGTTAATTGATCACAACGTTTGTGATTTTACACAATCGATAAATTTATCGATTTCTGTACATGGAAAAACAACTATTGCCCTATATCCATAGGTTGTTATCGTTTCACTCTTGTCTATTTTTTCAATATTGATTTCAGAATCGACCGGGAACACCGATTTCATTGCGAACAACTCGAAAACGGATTTCATTTCTTCGTGGTAAAATTCCAATTGATCTCTGTTTTCCTCTTTGGAGCACAGCAACATTAGTGCATAATGTGTGTATTTTAAATCGTCATCTGACGATTGTAACTTTTTAATGTCGTCCAACAATGTTTCCAATACTCTGGTAGTGAGATTTGGATCATTGATTATTCTTTCATTAACGATAAGTCCAACATTATTACCGATAGCTTCCAGAGTATCCACTATGGTTTTACCATTTTCGGTAGTTAACAATTTTCCTTTGAGAGCCGACACAAGTTTCGAAATAGATGCGTTGTTTTTGTGTTTCGATATACCGATGACAGTTGTTAAGCTTAACATTGCAGATTCTTCGGGATCGATTTCTGTAGAATTAGGATCACCATCGTCCAAGCAATTTCTCATAACCAGTGTCAGATCACCATTGTTTACAATTAATTCGCTTAAGTTAGAAAGTTCTATCTTAAATTCTGTGGGAATATAATTGTCCAGAATTTTATTTATCATGAAGTCATCGTCATTTGATACATAGTCACAGATAAAATCAAAGTCACAAGTTTCTGATTCATCATCAGTTTTTGATTTTTTTGTTGCAGGCATTTTTAAAATAACTTACGAAGCTTGAATTAAATATAAAAATTTTTATATGATAATAAATATTTAAACAAATGTACAGATTTGATTTTCATTTAAAAAAGCTTAGAAAAATTTTTTCGTGAAATCAAATTTTCTTTTTTCATTTTAAATTAATTTTAAATTATTTTTGATATCATATAATAAGTTTAATATCATAATATAAACTTTTTCTTTATTTAAACTCATTTTTCTGAGTTTTAAATAATAAATTAACTCGAAAATTTAACTTTATTAAAGACAATTTATAAAATACTTGTTTCTATTCACTATGACTAGATTAATAATTAAGATTTTTAATTAACAATAAAATATTCATCATCAGTTTAGATTTCCTTATAATTTCAGATGATACTAATCTGAACCGAATTGTACCTTTAGAAGAAATGAACAAAATCAGAACTTAAATTATGAGAGTATAGGAAATGAAAGTGCTTCAACGAAACAAGATACCAGAAGACAGAAAAGTGTAGCATAAAGAAGAACTCTGTTCAATTTTTTCAAGTATGCAGAAATGTTTGTCTGAATATAAGAAATTACAGAGTATTTGGCTAGTCTTTTTTGAGTTCTCTAGAAATTATATCCACAGTGGATTAAAGTTTGAAAGTAAAGGGAGACCAATTTAAAAACTTTTATGAATAGCATATAGAATTGTATATACCACGATCCAGAGCTTACGACTGTATGCTGTGATTTCAACAAATTTTAACATTTATTAATTTAAATAAATTATAATATATAAACAAAGTTTATAAATTCAATTAATTATTATGTGCCTTATAAATTTTAAAATTTTCTGGTAAAAAATTTTCCTAATCATTCTTTCTTTTCTCTGCCATATTAATATTCGTCGAGTCACATATAGTTCAAAATTGCCGTTTTATTTTCCCGTAAGTTAAGATGATACGGGATTGAGAAACTAAGTTTTGCGTTAGTCTATTTGACTTATCTTTAAAAAGTTTAGATTACTTTTCTCATCCTAGTTCATGATCGCTGTTAATAAAATGTACTTTCTGTGCTGCTATATTTTCGAGAGTATTTATCGTTTTTTTTCAAAGGTTTCTTTTAATGGATCAAAAATGTTTATATAATTTTTTTCAAACGAATCGTCTATTGTCTCTTTTATTCTGTCTGTTAGTTACTGCGACCTTGTCGACAATTTCAGAAATCATAAACTCAAGATTTAATAACATTTTTATTCGAAGAAAATAATTGTATAATTTTAATAAGTGTTCTCTTTTTATCCTTTATTTAAACAAATTAATTATCTAAAACTTTTATTAAAATTAATTTAATTTTTTAGTTTTTAAATAAAAACTTAAAATTTATTAAAAAACCTATTTGACATTAAGGATTAAATTTTAATATATTACTTTAAAATTTATTTTAAAAATATTTATGATTTATTATTTCATATTAATTAAATTTTAATCTTTAAATCCCCTCCTTAAAGAATCTTTTTAGTTTTTCTATGCTCCTCTCCATTTATCTTCCTCTTGGATTTTTCAGGTGGTATCTTCTTTCATGGATCTTTTCAATAATCTTGTACGGGCCTCCATATCTTTCATTATCTTTTGATCTTCCTTTAAGCTTTTCCAAAACCTCATCTCCTTTTTGGAATTGTCGTTTTGTAGGCTTATTTTCCCTGAGATCATCGTCATCTCGTTCAGTTTCAAACCATTGTTCTCTGTGTATTCTCCTTCCGAATATCATCTCTGCTTGACATTCCCAATATCTTTTGTTTTGTTGCATTTATCATATATTCAATATCTGGTAACTTCGAGCTCCAATTCTTCCAACCATCATTATCTGATAAAGCGTTAATGGAATATCTGATCGTACGAAATTGTCTTTCAATGATTCCATTCGTATTGTGATGATATGGACTCGAGACATAATTTTATATTCATTGAGTCCAGCAAGTTTCTGATGTTTCTTGATTCAAAAGTCTTGCCACTATCTACATGAACTTCTTTTGGTGCTCCGAATCTCAGGATCCATTTTCCATTATCACTTTTTTAAAAATCTCTTCATCCTGTGTGTTGATTGCAGTTAAATTTACATATCGACTATATTGATCAATTTGTGCGCATATATATTTTCGCCTGTTCACTGTTTCTTGAAATGGTCCACATATATAAATATAAATTTTTTCGAATGGACATTCTGCACATAACATGATTGTAGCCTCTTTTGTTGTTGTGGTGTTACTGTATTTCTTTGACAAGGAATACATTGTTTTATTACTTCATCCGTGATCTTATTCAGGTACTCCCTGTCATAGTTATTGGTAATGTAGTTGGCGACTTTATCTGTTATAGACATTATTTCTGTTACTTACTTTATTTATTCGTGATTCTTTTACTATTTACTCTTTCGAAGGAGTTCGTGAGCCTAGCGATAAATGCCTTGTACCTGTATAGATAAACCATCTAGACATTTACATAATTTTGCACCGTAATAACTTTTTGAATATTTTCCTCAACTTTATCCAACAGCTTCATAATTTCCACTATTTTCTCTGTTGCCTATGAATTTTGATGCTCCATAGTTAGTGTAATAGCAAGTGTTTGGTCAATTCTACTTCATCCAACTTCTTTGCTAAGATTTCAAGCTTCGACTTTCACTACAAATAGTTATGTAGGGTCATTATCCTTTCTGTAGACAAGGGTTCTTCAATTGTTGATTTTATCTTTTGATAACCTAGTCTCAATCTTCTTCATTTGTAATCAAATGTATTGCCTGGAAAGCTGAAAATTATAGTTTGGCAATTCCTGATGAACTTATCAAAGTCATCGTAATTATATTTCTTAATTAATACTTGTACTTATCATTTTTTTTATAACTTTTAGGGTTCTCGAAACCGACAACTGATTTCAAATTCAAGCATATTCATTGTTTTACATTTAGTTTAAATAGATATACACAAATCCTAAATACTTAACATAAATCATTCAATAATTAAAGTTAATCAAAAAATATAAAATGTTCTTTCAAGAAAATCTTCCGCAATCCTAAGATAAATTTATACTCTTTTAAAAGGCCAAAGAATATTTTCGTAACACTTAACTTATTTTTGTAAGTTAATATAAGACAAAAACGATTTTAAAACGGATTAATATGATTGTAAAATATCTGAATCACACCCGCTAATACTTAATTTGTGCAACTTACGAATCATTGATTTTTAATTAAAATTGGATTTCGAGATCAATTGAAAACTTGCCAAAAAATCGATTTTTCGATGAAGTCGTCTTTTGATTGTTATAAAAATCAATAAAAATAAACAGAGATACCTCCTAGCTATGTTATGGAACACTGAACACGCACGCACAGCACACACACGAAGTCAAAAAACAAAAGCACAAAAATCGATTCAAATTTTGCCATCACGAGAAAAAGTGGTATGCGTGGAACGCTCCACATTAAGACAAATAAACAGCTGGTATTACTTTTTTCAAAGAATTTTCGATATCATTGGAAATATTTTTTTGTAAAATTGTAATACTCAAAGAAAGTCAAGAAACGCCCCCGGATTTTTGCACCTCCAAACGACTAGCACTGTTCGATTCGGTGAGAGTATCTGTAAAAATTAAAGAAAAGAAAATCAGTGAAAGACCACGATAAGGATGATAAAAATAACCACAGCTGTTGTTCAATCATCACAATTTGGATTTCCATGATATTAATTAGTTTTTTTAATTTTATCAAAACGAAAAGGAATTTAATGAGCAATCGATAATAATCAAAACATAATAAAAAAGTAATAATTTATTTAAATAAAATGTTTTGCTCTTCCTCCTCTGAGTTAAACTATTTTCAATTTGTCTTTAAATAAATTTCAAAAATTGAAAAGAAAAAATGGAACAGTCAATATAGTAATTTAGCTGTTATTATTATTTAATATTAATGATTTTTTAAATAATATTTTTATTACGAAAAAAGATTTAAACTTTACAAGTTTTTTTACTATTTCTTTTTCTCAGATAAGAAATCAGAATATTGAAAAAAACTTTTTAAAAACATTTATTGATTTAATCTATTAATAAAAATAAAATTTATAATTATACAATTAATTAATAATTGATTATATTGAATTTTTTCATTATTTTAAAATGAATAGTTATTAATGTCATTTGAATTTGAAATATTTATCTTTAATTCAAATTTTATATTATAAATTTAAATTATGTTTTTAAAATTAAGTTTAAATAAATATTCTTATTAGCATTTATTATTTCATTTTTACCATATTTAGTTTCAAAAAACAGTTTCGAGTCAAAATAAGAAAGAAGCGGTTGCATGGAAAAAATGGTTCAAAATATTCGACTACTACAGTGATGAGTTATGTTCGATAATTTCGTCTAACTTAAACTCAAAATAAATATTGCGTGTGCTTAAAAATTGTTGAAAAATCAATCAGTGACACGTAGAAATATGCATTAATAGAAAAAATTTACTGAACTTTTTCATCGTGACGATTTAAAGCGATAAATTGTCACTTCCGGTGAAAGATGGGTTTTTTAAAAATCAAGACAAATGAAATCAATATTACAAAGAGTTCTCATTAACACGAACCGACATGATCTACTTTGAGGAGTTTCAATGTCGCTCTTATTTGTAGAGAATCAATAAGACTCAGTCCTAATCAATAAAAACGAACACACAAAATAATTTACACCCTTCTCTCTCTTCTTTCGTTAAGAGTCGAAACTTTTTTATAGTCAACAGGTGCACTTTAGATTACCGTTTTTCGATCAATCAATGGTTTTTACTGTGAAATTCGATAGTACTTTGTTTTTGGAACACATAGCACACATTTTTCCAAGAACTTTTGTTTCAAATTGATACTGACACCCCCCTAACACACACGCGGGTGTATAGAAGAGAAAAAGATCAAGAAAGAACCAGAATTACAGTAAATCACACCAAAAAAACCATACAGAAAAATGTTTCAAAAGAATTTATTAAATTGTGCAGGACAAATTCTACGAGAGAATTTAATCAATTATCCATGGAAGAAAATGTAATCTTTCTCTTCCTTTCACAAACACAAATAAGATTCGATCACTAATCTACCAACATTGATAAACTATGCTTTTCGGAATTTACAAAAAGTGCTGAAGCAATAATTATTTTCTCACACAAAAAACAATCAATCAATCAACGGCCTTTCTTCAGTTCAGATGCATTTTGTTTAATTTCGTTAGAGTGAGAGCATCACACGTTAGTGTTTAGTGACACCATGATTGACGAAAGAGAAATGGTTAAACGAGAGGGAGAGAGAAACAATGAGAGTACGCGCTTATGAAAAAGACAATTATGGTATTGAAAGAAAATGTTTCAAATTCTCAAAATGTGCTGCACAAGAGTGTCATACATGCACAAATACAAACATGAATATACCGTAACCAAAGGACGGACACGTAAAAAAGCTGTGTGAAATAACTATTGATCGATCGGAGATTATTTGTATTGGTGATGGTCGAGATAAAGGACAATTTTTGACCAGAAAGTGAAGAGAAAAATTGACAATTGATATTTAAAATAATTCACTGTATGCCTCTCGCATATCATCACCCTCCTCCGATCCAGACACATACACAGGAAAATATTTAATTGATTGACGTTGTATGTGAGTATATTATTGAAAATTCTGTTCACTCTTATTGATTAACAATGGGAAAATAACTGTGAGCCATGTTAATAAAATTATCAATAATTAACGGAAACCCATTCCCCCTCTTTTGCTTGACTTGCGAGAGCTATTTTATGGACATAAGAGAGCTTATAAATAGATTTATTAGAAGTGGAAAAATAGAAAACATTACTAATTTTAATAAAAAATCAATAACACTTATTTTCATACTGAGAATTTTTAATTTAAAAATATACTTAAAGTAATGTAAAATTTTAATAATAGACAATATAAAGTATAACATAAATGCTTAATAATAATAAAATAAATATATAATTAAGTTTAAAAAATTAATTTAAATCCCATGGCATAATATCTATTTTCATTTGTATCCACTGCTATAAAAAATGGAACTTTTTAAAATGAAAATTTCTCTAACTTTATTATATTTTTATGTTTTAAGAACATTTTTACAAAATAAAAACTATATTTTAATATTTTATCTTTTCTCCTTTCAAAGCAATACAACTTTGAATTCTACGGGGCATGGACAGAAATAATGTCTTCAGATATTTCAGCGTGAGTCTATTCCAAACATTATCTCCAAATCAATAATTTTTTTTTGGATTTTGTCATTCTACTTCTCTCTTCATTAGTCCCTAAATATTTTCAATTGGGTTTAGGTCTGAAGAGTTTGCTGGACACGTGAAAACGGTTACATTATTGGCACCTAACCAATCTCTTGTCGACTTCGAGGTATGGGATGTTGCACCATCTTGTATTGGAATAAATTTGGTAACATTTCCCTAATTCTTGGCAGAGGACTAATATTCGGAGTCAATCGTGCCTGGAAATTTTACCAAAATTGGTTTTCTTTTGGTGCTTGTTAAATACCATTAAACTCGAATTCCATTTTGGTTTCTTTTTTGGGTTTTGATTTAGACCAAACTCTAACAAGATTTGAATAAAGTTCAAATAAACATTTTTCATAGAAAATCCATTGACGAAATCTTGTTTTGCACAATTTGATTCTTTATGAAGTGGGGTCAATTTTGGTACAACTTAGATACCAACAACAAGATACCTTGACCATATCATCCATATCATTTTAAATATTTTCTTTTTGTACTCGGAACTGCTGTAGGACTTCCTCTCTTCTTCATTTGATGACATATGACCATTTTTCAAGGATAATTGTGTCATCTTTTATCATTAATTTCAGATTTTCGATGTCTTCACTTCTAGCTTACCTTTCAAGGGTATTCCTTTCACGAATTTTCTTCAGATCTCAATGATTATTCTTCTAGATTGACCAGTGAGTTTCATAAATATTTTGATGTCAGTGATCACGAAGGAAACAAGATGTCCAAGACATTGTTTTGAAGGTTTCATTTCTTAAAAAGCTAGATTAAAAATAATTATAAAATTTTATTCGAATACATTTTCTAATCAATAACTTACTATATTGTATGGCTTTAATTCCAAATAAAGTATGAAAAATTAATTTCTAACAAATCTTATTTATATAATTATATTCACAATTTTAAATAGCAATGGGTATATAGAAATATTCAAAATTTTATGTCAGAAAAAGTATCATGGAGAAATTTAGTGTCATTATTATTAATAAAATAATTATAAAAATAATACCAATAATTATATATATTTTAATAATAACCATTATTTTCAAGATCAGTTGACAGATTGGTCGCTGCCGTTGAGTTCGGATTTCCCGAATGCATGGGTGAATTTGGTTTTTTCAGAAGACTGTTGAAGAAATTAGCCAAAACCCCTTCTCCAGCGTTGTTGGCGGGTGATCCTGTTGGATAGGCCTAGGTATAAGAAATCGATTTATGATTCTTGGTGTTTTATTATTATTGATTACAGTTTTAATTAACTTTGTTTTGCCTCATCATCTTAATTATTATTTATAACTATTATTAATATTATTGTAACAATTAATAATAATAATAATTATTATTAATTAATTATATTTTGTTAAATGCGGCTGGATAACAATATTAATAGATGAGAAAATCAATGCGTGACAATTTTAATCAATAATCATTAACTATTTTTAAAAAAAATTAATTTGTATATATTTACGTAAATGTTAAAACATTAAAGAATGGTTGATCACCACCAATCAATAGTAGCAATGATTTATAGATTAAATGCGTCACGAAATAAGTGACACAAGCAAATCAATATTGTCTCTGTCCGTCTCTATCTCACATACACACATCATCAAAAACTTTGACCAATTAGAAATCATCATTAACTAAGTTTCAAAATAACTAAAATCAAAAATCGATTTCATCCCAGATTTGTTGAGCAAAATCGGAACGATGACCTCATAAACGAAACGAAACACAAAAACGATCAACTATCATCAGTAAACCTTAATAGAAGAAATGGAATTTAAGCTTTTCGTTCTGTGTCTGAACAGTTTGCGAGAGAAAGGGGAACTGTTTGCTGCCGCCAATTGAAAAGCATGACACGGCAAAGGACTCCTGATCATCGGAAACTGATTACACATTAATAAAAAACCATCATCATCAGCACTGACACATTGATTTTAAATTTTCTTGAAAAAATTCTACTTTATCGATCGACCTTTGTAAACTTACCTTCGTTTTCATAGCCGCCATATGACTGACTGCTTTCTGTCGGTTCTTGGGGCTCATTTTGTGCGGTGCCTCGTTTTCATGGCCTTGGACTGATCGGCTTTGGATCAGTTCCAGATCGCGACTGATTTTGTCGAGAAAGACCTGTTCCTCTGCTGCCGTCACTTCAATGTCCTTGTTGCTCGATCTGCTCTTCAATGGTTTTGGGATCCATTCGTTGAAGTTGACTTTACCCTTATTCGCCGTGAGATTACCCTCGAGAATCTTGATCTTTTTCAGCGTGTCCCAACCGGTCGGTCTGTTTGAAAGTGTACAAAGTAAAGTTATCACCATGTGAATAACAAAAAATTGACACAAACACACAAATACACAAAAGTGCGATAAACAAAAAATAAAAACACCGTACACGAAAGCACAATCCTTTTCCACAATGTACGCGGAGTGCATGAAAGGAAATCCATAAACTCTATGATAGATATATCTTTTCAATAAATCACAATTTTTATCTTCCTTCACTGAAGTGTAGAACAAACTGGCTCCACCTAATGGAAATCAATAAACTCAATATGAAACTTAAATAATTATATAGATTGATTAATTTGATCAATAGAAATTTTTAATATAATCTCATTTGTTTGTTCATTGAAAATCAACGAAGTTGTAAACGAATTTTTAGAAAATCGAGTGCTTAATTGATAAAAACCAACAATATGAAATTCAATCGATTGTTATTGGTACAATTACACGTGGTTTATTTAAATTTCATAATCAATTGAAAATCGATAAAATTATGTCGTTCATTATATAAAATCGATAATGAAAATTAATTAAAATAAAATGAAAATTAATAAATTAAATAAAATCGGAAATTTCATTGGATAAACAAAAATTAATTTCTCTTACGGGCCAAACAAAATTTTCGAATGTGCATCTGGATCACGTCAAAATGCTCTTCAGTCAGATTATGGTTCTTGGCCAACGCATCCATGGTGTCAGTCTGAACAAAATGTAAAAATATTTTCGTTATCCATGTAAATTGTCAAAAAGCCCAATCAGAAAAAAATTAATCCAATTCCCATTTTGTTGTTTTAAAAAAACCCCAAAGCTTACTCACAACAGAACATACTTAACATGATTTTTGTGCTAAAAAGATAATAATTATAAAAGATCAATAAATATCTCAAATCCAATCGATAATTTCTGAATTAAATTTTACCTTTGTTACAACGACAATAATCGGTATTCCAACGTTATGCTCCAAAACGCCTTCTGGCAAAGGTAGTGTGATATTGTCCTGATTAACCAAATCGACTGGAGAACCAACGGTTCCACCACCATTCAGCAACATCGGTGAATGCAAAGCCACCGTTGGCGGATGCAAAGGGTTCATGTACCGCCGACTGGTAACCATTGAAGACAAGTTTGCAGAATATCCATCTTCTGTTAGATTATGTGGCTCTGTATATTCTTGAAAATGTCTCACCACTAATAAAAAAAACAACTATATATTCGATAGAAATAAAAGAACATTTCAATATTTAATCATGTTCGAAAAAGATGTCGAAATAATTATAAAGATCTGCCTACAGCTCTGTTTATTTTCCTCTCTTTCGACCGGATCGAGCTTCAGTCCGTTGCAGTGTATTTTGAGCACGTCATACCAAGTATTCAGAGAATCCATGATATTCCACGGTTCTTGCATGCTAACCACAATCAATGCCAGTGTGTCTGCAAAATTTGATTCATTCAATGCATATTTGATCAAATTTGACAGATAAATGTTTCCATCGAAAATATAAACTCCCAGTTTTGCTTGATCTGAAGACACATTAAATTAATTAAGAATTTCGTTTAATTTCGTTTACCATCTCGATCTTCATCTTTAACATCTATATATGTATATTCTAGTCCATAGCTTTTATTTGGATTATCAGTATTTTTAAATCGAGAAATAAGAGTGGTTTTTCCCGACTCTGAGTCTCCCAAAACCAGAAGATTTCTCTGAGGGGATAGCTTCACAGATGTATTTTCTTTTACATCCTGTAATAGTTTTGACCTAAATTACATCAAACATTAAATAATTATATTAATTATTAGAACCATAAATATTTTCCTTCATTATTAAGATTCTCATTATAAATTGTTGTCATTTTAAAATTAAATGTTTATAATAATAAATTTATTTATTTAAACTAATGTCTTAAAAGAAAAATATGGAAACATTTTTTAAAATTAAAGCTTAGTTGTATTATTAGACAGACTGTCTAACATTGAAATTAAATTTAAAATTAAAAAATCTTTTAAAAATGATTTATATTAGAATTATTTTATGATTGACTTTGTTATTTAATTATTCTCAATGCTTTTCAATTCGTTCATTCTCAAACAAATAATTTTAATCATCAGGTTGTGTAGTATGAAATTTGTAAAATGAAAAACAAAGTTTATTAATAAATTTGATTTATATGATCTAAAATAGTTTTTTTGGTGACACCAAACTTTATAGGCAATTCCTGGGCACTCTGACATGGGTTAGACTCAATGATCATCTTTAATTTGTCGTTGCACACCTTTGATTCTGGTCGACCACGTGGCTCACTATTTTCATTACCTACAAATTTCATACTACACAACCTGATATAATAGATATAAAAATAAAGAATATTAGCTGAAAATTTATCAAGTCCAGTTTATTTTTTAAAAAATTAATAATCTTTCTAAACAAAATTTCATTATCTTGCACCAAATCCTTTGGATAGAAAAATCTGAAAATTATTAATTTTGGACTAAATATATTAATTAAAATCATTTATAGGCCATTTTTATATAACTAAGTAAACAACTAAAATGGTTCAAGTAACAAAGCTTTTTTCAAAAAACTTATATCTCATCGTAAGCATTGTTATTCTCCAACGAGCAAACTATCTATGATATCGTTACTGTCCAATTAAATTTTTATATAAGTGTAACACTCGGATCTGTTGTTTCACTCTCATTAAATTACCAATTAACATAGTTTAACTAATATACAACACAAATTATAACTACTTATTTTATACTTTTAACTATTATTCGGATTCCATTACTGAAGACATTATGAAACATATTCACCTTAATAAATTTTCTAAACGTTTTAAGTCCTTGTACAATACAAATCTAATTATTTTATTAATTAAAATTTCAATTTTTAATATTTTATACAAAATTTATATTTTAATTAATTTTGCTTTTTTTAAAGAAATAGTCGTCCACAAAAGTTGCCAGAGTCTTTAGTTTCGATTGGATCGTCCTTTCAAAAATTGACTTTTCTGTTCTTGGCTTTTCAGTATCATATTATTAATTCAATTAAAGCTTTTTGTCCTTGAGAATTATCAGGTAATTGTTTTTCATTTCAGGCCGGATGGGGAAAACATCCGTTATTTTCTACAATATACCACTAAAGCTTCTTCACAAATCACATATATCTTCCCTGTGATATTAATTCAACTTTGGAAATAATTTTCTAATAATAATATACGTATCATTGATTTTAATTAACTTTATAAGTCTAAGTTTTTCTAAGTACTGAAATGTTAACTAAAAGCAAACACATAATGAATTCGTCATTTATTTATTTGGTTTAAGAGTTAAGTGAGAAAAATTACAATATCGTAAAGAAAAGGTAACTAAAGAAAATTATTATTCAATAATACTAACTTGTAGACCCAAGACCATGATAATCATACAGTCCAAAACTGTCTACTATTAGGTGTACATGTTGAAAGTGACGTTTTCATAAATGATAATGTCATTTATTAAGATAAGATGTTTTAGTAATCATATATATTTGTTTT
>JBBMKC010051548.1:0-17780 GCA_037834085.1 Bipalium vagum | reverse complement strand
GTATAACAAATGAGTGTTCTAAGATCCGATTTTTATTACAAAAATATATTTTGTAAAACAAATACAACTCTTATCACAATAATAATATTAAATAATTAAAGTCTTCTTGGTTTTACGATAATAATTATTATAATTATTATTCATTTTAATTACTTTTTACTAATTTTGTGGGTTAAGTTTTAATTAACTTCAACCCACAAGTTATATTATTATTATTTTATTTATTTATATTAATTAAAAATGAATGTATAATTTAAATATTATTATTCTTTATAAAATATAAAATAAAATATAGAATAACACGTAAAAGGAATCATAATATAAGAGAAAGTAAACCTAACAAGGCTTTTTCATGCAAATTTTCACAATTACAATGTTATTTAGGTGTCAATTATGAGCTTTGGAGAATCATCCTCCATAAGCTCTTGTTCCGGCTGTAACGGCTCTTGTTCCTTTATGGGCTTTAGATTTGAATTGATGGGTGCTGAGATCTCTTTTTCTATGGATCCCAACATAAGCAATTTTCAAGTTTTCAATAATTAAAAAAATAAAGCTATATTTATATTATTTTACTCATTGTTACCTTATATATTCTTTAATTTTTAGAAATATTTTGATTAAATATGGGTCGGTTATTGATGAATATGAAAAAACTAGCTACTGAAAAGTTGAAAGATGAACGTATTTAGCACAAGTTTAAAAAACATAAAAAACATTAAACAAATACGCAGAGATCTGAAAGATTGCTAATTTTTTATTCGAAGAATAATCCCAAGAAAACAGAACATCAACTTTTGATTCATTTGAAAGCATGTCAAACTTCTTCAGTAGCTACTGGAAGTGTAATCTTAAAATTGTTTTGATAGATTGCAGCGATGAAACTACTATTAAATGAGATACATACAAAGAATTGCTTAAATTGGTGCAGAGACCATGGCAAATTACTTTCTTCTTTTTGGAACAAGGTCATTTGTATTGACGAATGTAGGTTAGAACTGTTCTCCATCATTTCAGTTTCTTTCGAGAAGCCTTGAAGAAATTTCAATGCGATCTAATTTGTTTTTTCCAGCTAGTTGCTGAGGAGCCCATTTGTCTAGTTTACAAATGAATTATGAAGCTTTCAGTCTGTTTCTTATGGCTGTATCGCTTATGTTTAACTCAGAAACGATTTGTTTAGCACTAATTTGTTCAAGAAGGTTCTTAATTTGACAATCCTTCAGCTCTTTTGGCCTTCCAGACCTCTCTTTGTCTTCCAATGAAAAATCGCCACTATTTAATTTTTTGAACCAATTTTGCACTGTTCACAGTTGCATTGTTCCTTAACCAAGCACCTCGTTAAGTTTTGAAACTTTTATTTGTGCTTGTATTATTTATACATTCTTAATAAATAATTGCTCGAATTTGTAATTTGTCCAGCAAACTTTTGGAGAACCTATTCCTGAGGAAAATGGTTAATAACATTAATTATACAGTAAATTTGAAACTCACATGTTTAAGCAGCAAACTAAAACAAAGAAAATTTTAATCGGTAGATAAATGAGAATTCCAGGCGCTAACAAATTTTAACAACTGAAAAAACGAAAAAGCTTAGTTCGTTACCTGATATATGAGAAATAATTTATTCAAAATATGTCATATCCATTAGCGGACAACCTTACACAAAGTACCTAAGAGGTTGAGGTCAATCGTTATCACCATGTTACCTTAATAAGAGGATATTGGGGAAAACTATGAATTTTAACCTTTGGACCTCCTAATTATTATACAGTATTATTGTTTTCTAATGACATTATTATATTTTTATTAATTACTTATTTATTTCTGCTAAGGTGACCAATACTTCTTTAACCATCCTTAAATATTGAAAATTGTTATTCATTAAATATAGACCATTTTTGGTAGGTAGTCTTTTTTAAAAGGAGTTCTTTAATAAACAATTATTATTTGTAGTTTTACTCTTACAAATGAAACTTACAAAAATCTTTATATCTTTTTCTGATACCTCGGATTTTATTAATGAGGATATAAGAGTCTATTACTGACTCTGTAGAGTCATTGACTTCAAACTGCCTAATGGAAATATTCTCAGATAAGTATAGTTCGTAGAGCTTCAACTCAAAATATATCTCTGTTCTAGAATTAACATGATAACGTTGATTTCTATCTACAGGCATCTGGAATTGTCGTGCTTTAGCTGGATGATCAGAAGATTTTAAAGAATTAAATAGATCCTGCTTGCAAAAAACGAGTTTACTAAAATTTCCTACTCTTGATTTTTGTCAGTATTCATCACTTCCTCAAGTCTCGTAATCAATATTTGTCAACTAAATTATACAGCAATCATCAAAAATTGTTTGCATATTAACATATACTATACTTTTAAATCAAAATTCTTGTTAAGCACAATGGTTACATATTAATCTCTTCCTTATTTAGAATTATAACTAAAAAGGCATACTTTCTTATCTCTTGATTTAATATAAGATACCTAAAAGGTTCAATAACGTTTACATTTTACTCATGTATAATAATTCTTTATCGTTTTATTATATCATTACACTCATATATGTAACCTTTAGTTAAATTACTTAAGTATAGTTATTGATAATAGTTAGCATTATGAATGTTAACCAAACGCGTAATTTATCTCACTTCAAAATCTAATGTTTGAGTTCAAAACGAAAATAATAAATTCAGCAGTTGAAGGATTAATTCAATCTATAAATAATAAAACTACAATGATCAAATCAATATAATATCAGGAGTTATCATTAAGGTCACATGATGTCTTGATATATACCTGATGAACTTCACAATTGCTTATTTCAATATAACACAATGACTTCTAAAATCTCTAAAACAAATTAATTACCTCCGCCAAATCAATAATGAATAATGGAAAAACGAAAAATCCAAATTGAAGTGAAATCAACTCGATATGATACTCAAATGATGAAATGCAAATTAAACGACTTAAATGAACTAAGGCTGTGAGTATTTAAACTGATTTCTAATTTTTAAATTATTACATTGTGACTAATTAAAAGTTTTAATGAATTTAATTTTCTATATAACTATTTTAAAATAATACTTATTGGCACAATATTAATTTATTAAGAATAGAAAATTAATTTAAGTATTATTGTCTTAAAAAGACATTCAAAATATATCCAAATATACTGATTTTGTTGATATCGCAGCTAACAAAGACAAAATAAAAAGATATTACATACATTTGACCTCATTTAGATTTCCGCGTCTATTGGAATACCCGTAGATTTTTTAGAACCTGGTTGGGGTCATGTTTCACCTTGCACAGTTTTCAAATGTCTTTATCATAATTTAATGCTTTACTAGTGAGTAAAAAAGGGAGTTTACATAGACTCATCACGATAGAGTTTAATCACAACCTTATACCTCTAAACACATTACTTTATTTTAATTAATTTTATTTTAAATTCAGTTATTCTATTTATATTTATTTTATTCAAATTTATTTTTGAATAAACTGAATTTTCAAATAAATAAAAATTTTCTCAATTGCTAGAAAATTATAAATAGTTTTTCAAGTTTCTCTTTTGGATATCTCTCCTGTTTCCAGAGCTGAATTTATATACCCATTTCTGGTAGGTCACCGGTATTAGGATTTCTGAAAAATATCCATTTTTCACCACTAGTTACTATGGGTCAAATTTGGCGCAAATCGAAGGTAGTTTTGCTCAGCTCCCGGCAGACATCCACTTTTTGTTGTGCTTGTGCGGGCGCCAGCTCATGGGGCACTATTCTACAGCATCCGTTACCATCCCAAGCTCTTGCAACTTTCTGTGAACAGTGGATTCTGATGCTCCCAGCTTGGCTGAAAATCTCTGAGTGCTTTTTAGTGAACTCCATTCTGCAGCTGCCGCCACGATTCCGAATCCACAGTGGAAGGCCTTCCAAATTTCGGTCGATCTTCCAAGCTGATGTCCACTTCGTTGAATTTTCTGAATCATCTCAACACAGTCATTCTGGTGATAGTCCCTTCATCTTCAACTTTACAGATTTTGGCTACAGTTGCTTGCGCGCTTAAACCTTCTTTCCAGACGAACCTTATTACTACTCTAAGCGCCATCTTTTATTCATGTTATCAAACAAAGTTACCACAATTATTGATATATTGAAATAAAATCAATGTGATATTCGTAATCCGCTAAATAATTAGCCTTGAAATGTTTACCATATTTGCTAAGCAAAACAATAAGTGTCAAAAAACAATCCATAAATGATGATGGTGATAAAGTAACATAGCATATGGGACACCCTAATAGAACGGAGAGCTAATTGACTTTTTTCCTACATTTTCAGATCGTAATTAATTTGCCCTTAATCAGGACATTATTTATCCAAAAAGCTCTCTTGGGTAAAAGTAAAAAGTATTTTCTCATTCTGCCATTTAGGCATAAAGAAAATACAGATTAGTTGCAAAAATGTTATTTTATTATTAATAATTACTATTGATAAGCTTTATTATATTATATTTTTATGTGAACTAGTCAGTAAAAATAATTTTTAACCATCGGTTTTTGTTGTTATAATTCGACCGTATTGACTTGTTGATTTTTAACGACAAATGCATACCGAGATAAAAATATATTAAAAATAATTCTACATATAAATGTAGTTTTCATAGTATATTAAAACACAAAGTGGATGTAGAAAAAGGAACTGGTATGAATTGCTTACAAGAAGAGTTTGATTAAGTTTTCACCTTTTGAAATAGTGTTTGGAAATCCAGTAAGCCTTCACAGAAACATCAATAACTTATTTCTGGAAACAGATAAATAAAATTTGGAGATGGCAGCGAATAAAATGAGCTCATTTAAAAAGAACAAGAAGGCCACAGAAAATTTAATGTAGCAGATAATGTCTGAGAATCAAACCACAAAGAAGGCGAATATTACTAAAACAAAGTTTAACAAATATGATTACATTAAAATTAAAACAAATCATTACTAAAGAAATAAATGATAAATAATAAATAAACCAAACACAATGTTTCCATGCCTAATTATATTCCGAAAAAATCTGGAAAAAATTCCTGTCCGTTTTTATTTTTTTGGATTTTCTACAGTATTTAATACACAGTCCTCAAAAACTTGTATTAGGTACTGTCCTAATTTTTCGCTCACCTTTTGCTAATTTAAATATTTTTAGAGGGTAGTCTAAAATTGTTATCCGGTATTCTAGTGTTCATTGCTACTTCCACAACGAACATGTATTCTGAAAGCGAACGTAGATCTTTCAATGAGTTAAGGAATATTTAATTTTCAAACTTTAATAATAACCTTATTTTAAAATTTCTTCAAGTTTAAAAAATATCTAATTATTTTGAATTTATAGGTTTGTAGTGTTTGAGTTGATAAATTAATACTGAATCTTAATAGTCATCTGTTAATTAAGTTTTATTTATCATCTTATTAATTTTATAAGCATTTATTTTTGCAACCTGGTTTAAAAATATAAGATTATTAATATATATAAATATAAATATAAATAAATAAATAACCTTTAAATATTTTTAGAAATATTTTAATTAATTAACAAAGTTTATCATTAATTATGAAAAAACTTAATGACTTTGTTTAAATATTCAAAATTGAGATAACAAATTCAAATCATTTATTCTTATCCAAACGAACCGTAACCGGATTTCTCATTATTTTTAGACAATCGAAACCGCAATTCAATCATTGTTGACTAATGACTACTTCCAAGCTGGATCCGGCCTGTTCGGTTTGGCAGTGGGAACAGCAGTTCTCCGCAAAGGTGTGCAGCTATTGCAGACACTGGCCCGACGCAACCTCACGATGACGCTTGAGATCCCGAGTACCGACAAGAGCTACCAGTGGGTCTCACCGTGGCTTGCGCGTCAAATGTCGGCATCCCATCTTAGTGTCGAGACAGCTTTCCACCGCAATGAAGCGGGCAAAATCGAGACACAATACGAGTTCATCCCGGCCCCGGGTGCGCACTTTTTCCTTTTCCAGAGTCGATTGGTGAAGGCAGAACGTTCCAGGACACAGCCAACGACAATGGGATCATTTGGGGGATCATTGAGTGGCACAGGAACACCATTTGAAAGCGTAACATTGACAACAATTGGCAGGGACCGCCAGTTCTTCCACGGCGTGCTCGAGCTTGCCAAGGGGGAAGCGCTGCGCAAGGAGAGCGGTTGGACGATAGTCTATAAAGCATTCGGGGCGGAGTGGCGCCCCTTCGGATATCCACGCACTCCACGACCTTTGTCGAGCGTTGTCCTTGACGATGGTATCGCCCAGCAACTGGTTGACGACGTGCGTGAATTCATCAGCCAACAAGATTGGTACCGCGCACGAGGCGTTCCTTACCGTCGCGGCTACCTGCTCCACGGCCCGCCTGGCTGCGGAAAGTCGTCCTTCATCGCAGCCCTTGCCGGTGCCCTACAGCACAGCGTCTGCGTTCTTAGTCTCGGTGAGTACGGCATGTCCGGCGACCGCCTCGACCACTTGCTTGCCCACGCACCGCTCCAGTCCCTCATTCTGCTCGAGGACGTCGACGCAGCCTTCGTCAGTAGATCTGACGGCTCCCAGTCGAGTTAGTTTCTACTTTTTTCCGAGTGGGAGAGATTGACGACGACGACGAAATTTAAACACAGAATTTTCCTTTTAATTGGTTAATTATTTTCTATTAATCTATTTAAATGTTATTTATTAATATTACGATGGATTATTTTTATTTTTATTGATTATTTTTTCATTATATTGTTGAAAAATATTACTTATATAATTTTATCGATTATTAAGATTTATTATTTTGATTATTATCAATTATTTCTGTTGTTTATTTAATCATTTTTAATTTTATCATTAAATATTTTTTGTGATTAATCTTTCCTATTAATATTGATTAATTAAATATTAATTAAAATTTATTTATTTCGATTAATTCTATTGCTTATTATTTAATTGTATTATTAATTAATATTATAAATGTGTAATTATCGATTTAATATTATTAATGATTATGGAATAATTCTTGATTATTATAAATTAATTTTATCAATTAATATTACTTTACTGGATAATATTATTGATCATTATAGAGTTATTATTAATATCTTTATATTACTTGTATTATTGAATGGTATTGATTTTTTGTTCTGTTACCCATTTGTATTATTAATTTCAATTATCTTTTATTATTAACTTTTAGTTTTATTGATTTTTATTAATAATTAACATATAATTATTAAACATCATCGATTAATATTATGAATTATTACAGGGGTTAACACGTCATATAGTATGTTAAATTTATAATTTGTTTTCATAATCGATAATTTAGTTGGGCATATTAAAAAATCACAGAACATTTCTAAAGCCCTAGTGATTATGGACAATGTTCCCTTCCATAAATCACAAGTAATTAGGGATAAATTCGATTTGGAAAATATTTAACTATTATTCCTTCCACCTTATTCGCCTTTTTAAAATCCTATCGAAAATATGTTTTCAAAATGGAAACAAAAAGTAAGACAATCAAGGCCACAAAATGAGGAGCAACTTTTAATGGTTATTGACCATTCGTCTCTTCTCAAAACGAATGAAGACTGTGCTGGATTTTATCGCAATGTGTTTTCTTTTATCCCTAAATGTATGCAGAAGCTGACAATTATTGATGGAAATTGATTATGTTGAATTTAATTAAAAATATTGGTGTTTTTTGTTAGAAAAATCTTATGTTATAAAAATTAAATCAAATTTTTTAATAACGAAATGTAATGTTAACGAAGCTAAATGACGTGTTAAATCCTGTATTACAAGTTAATAATATTAAATTTATCAATTATTTTTATTAAAAAATTTATTTCATTATTAATAAAGATTATTATGTATCATTGTTATTAAAGATTACGAACTAATAATAATAATAATAATAATAATAATAATAATAAATGTTTCATTATTTATTAATATCCATTAATTATTGATAATTATTAAAGACTGAATAGCGATTATTTTATTATTATTGTTTAGTTATATTTTTATTATTTATTATAAATTATTTTTTAAAATTGTGACCCATAGAAAATCCTGCTTACCAAGGAATGTCACCGTTAACATTGAGTGGTTTGTTGAATGCTTTGGACGGAGTTTCGTCAACTGAAGGTCGTATTCTTTTCATGACAACAAATTATCCGGAGAGGTATTGTCTTGTTTCGCGGGAACAAGTTTTTTCATTGGTCAGTCATTTCAGATTGGATCCAGCTCTTGTGCGACCCGGCCGAGTTGATTTGTCGTTTGAATTGACATTATGTTCAGAAAGTCAATTGGAAAAAATGTTTCGACAATTTTATCCGAACTGTGACGAGAGTGTTGTGTCGCAATTTGTTCACAAAATCGGTCCGAGACGTGTATCCCCGGCCCAGGTCCAGGGGTTTCTGTTATGTTACAAAGAGAGGCCGATAAAGGCGTTGGAGAACGCTTCGTTACTTTTGTCTTCGTCTCTCGTGCGAGCTCAAGTCTCTGATCACGTTCCTTCGACCTGAAATCTTGTCCGACGGATTTTCTTTTGGACAAGGTCTTTTTTAGAAAATCACTCCTAAATTTCGAAATCATCGATTGTTAGTGTAAATAATCAATTAGAAGGGAAAGGTTTACTTTAGAGTAAAAGAGAGAACTTAAATATTCTAACACACAAATCATAAAAAGTACCATCATAACTGATGTAATCTAAACCTTTTCCGGAAAATCAGACAAGTCCACAAGTCATACCATAAGATTTTAGGTCGATAGATTTGTTCTAAAATGATAAAATTGGTTCTGTATATTTGTGAAGCCTTCAAAATCCATAAAAAGATATGTTGGTGTCAGAAAATTTCTAAACTTTTAAGGGATTATTGATTATATTTGCTCATGTATGGATAATTTCCAATTTTTTGGAACAGATATTTCTTCAGTTCTGATTAAAATATTTCCTACAGTAGAGATGTAGAACTACTTTAAATCGTTTTAGATATTCGATGCAATTTAAAAAGGCTCTTAGATTTAAAAAAGTGTTATGGATTTTGTCTCTTAACTATGAGGCAATGTGGTATTACATTTGTCCCATCTTTTTTTTTAATACGGTTTATTTTGAAAAATTTAATTTTGGATTTTGTTTTAGGAACTAACTTTTGACTCAGATTCAGTGTTTTTCAACCTTTTCGGTAAAACAGTACTCTATACAAATGGCTACTTTGCTCATGGAACCCTTTGCAATTATATAAGCTTCGCTAACCGCAATTAATTAAAAGTTGCATAAAAACAACAACAAAATAAACACCTAAATGATTCAATAGTGAAATTATAATAATATTTATATTAATAATAAATTAAACTGTTAAGATAAGCAAGAAGAAAATAAAATAAACGAGCTTACAGGTTAGATTTGTTTAAGCTTCCCGGACTATTATCTGAGCCTTTACAGTTGCTCAGAAATAGTCATCTGATGGGGAATTCAAACACAATTCCAGGGTTGGGTACATTAAAAATATACTTGGAATTCTCTGATAATCTCCTCCGATTAACGATTGTCTTCTTCGAATAACGATTGTCTAATTTCTCATTGTCGTTGAGGGCGAATTTATGGATAATTCTCCTTATATAGTATTTTGGTCGACGACTAATCAGTGGTAGACTAATTTTATTAATGGGAAATGTCAATTCCCCTTTTAGAATCATTAATCCTAAATCGGTCCCTCCTTGCGGACCCTGATCTAATCTTGGCAATTTAGGTTCGCCATTGTCAAGATTAGATCCAAAAAAAAAATTTATTGCATTCTTTTCTTTTTAATTAACTTTTGTACTTTTTAATTAGCTAAAATTATTTAATTATTATTCTTAGTATTATTATGATTATGATTATGATTATTATTATTATTTTGTCCTTTTGGGTCCAATTTCATAATAATAATAATTATTATTTTAAACACCATTTTACAATTTTCATGTGGGACGGGTGGGTGTTTTGGGTAAACCCAACAATATTGAGGATGTATAAGAACTACCCAATTAAGCTCTTGGAGGGCAAGTTTATCACAGTTAGTTGTGTGCGGTCACGAGTTATCATGAAGTAGGATAACCTCCTCTTTTCGGTTGGGTCTTTTTTATTTAATAGCTTAATTTACTCTTTCTAATTGAAATAAATAAAAGTTCTTATCAACTGTCTGGTTCCTCAGAAAAATCTCCTCACGCAAAAGACCCTCATAAAAACTCACACCAAACACATATCATAATCTTCTTTGGATGGTAGTTTTGTTTAACTCTAGTCTCCGCCGTTCTTTGAGGACCCACCCATTCCTTGGCTTTCCTGAAATTTGCATACAATACCGTGCCCTATTTCTCGTTACAAATCTGTGAGGAAGTGGTTTCATAGAGATAATCTATTAATCGGCGTTTAGAGAGATGTTAAGATACAATCACGAAACAACCATGTTTGTGTTTTTGGATGAGGTGGTGATTATATAAGTTTTTAGTTTAATTTATTTTAAAAACCAATTAATTGAAGATGACGAGAGACTCATTGCATTGTTATTCATTTCTCCATCAAAATCACGTTTCATGGTCCTCGTCCTACATTGATGACTAGGGCAACCAATTTGCATATAAATGCATATTATTCCCAAATTTACCAAAAATGCATTTATATACGCATTTTTGATTTTTTAATTAATTTACAATTTTCAATGTAAAATTATTTTAAATGTTTAGGTTTTTTCGGTTTTATTATTAAATTATTTATCATTTATTATTTAATGTCTGTCATTAACTTAGCAATGATAAATATTTAAAATTTGTCTTATTATCCCTGTTAGTTACATTTATATCAGTTGATAAGTTACCAAGAGTCATTTCAAAATTATTTATTTTAATATAACAATTATTCAAACAAACTAATTAATTAGTTTAAATAATAAATATTTAAACTAATTAAAATTATTTAAAACTTTTTAATCCTCACAATCCCAATAAAATGGTTAAGATATCAAAAAAAGTACAAAAGATTCAAATTTATATTAAACGAAATTATTATTCTGTCAAATATGTGTTTCGTATATTTCCTATGATCGAAAATCATCAGTAGTGCAACATTTAAATACGTCAAAACATTCGAAATTGGCACAAGATATGAAAAGTCCAAAAATTCAACAAGAGATCAATTTTCCTACATCATCTCTATCCATGAAAATTGCTGAATCGTTTCTAGCTGCCGATATTCCTTTAAAAAAACGAGACATCCAGCAATTATAAATTTATTTATGTTTTTGGGGCAATCAAGCTGATCAGAATCTTCAGTTAGATTGCATATTATTGATATTTATCGGTCTAAGAAAATGAGCTTAAAATTTAAATTTACCCAAAAGAAAATATTTTTAATAATAGATGAAGCTGAAGTAAAAGGTATTAAATTTTGTAATGTAATTATTGGCTATTGGAAAATCCATTTGAGCATTATTTATATGAAAAGATTATATTGAAAAGCTCGATTTATTCTGGAATTATTGTAAGAATAATTATAAGTATTTTTATTGAAATTGATATTAATGTTGATGATTTTAATTTTCTAATATCCGACGCAGCTACATATATGGTTAAAGCTGCTTCTATGTTAAAGTGGAGAGGATGTCAGGGCATTTCAGAGCAACGGGGAACAGATTGAGAAAGTCGGATGGTGCAGGTTTTCAGGGACAAGGCTTCATTCGTTGAATGGAAGGGTCCTTCAAGCGGGGAGAATGAGATATCGGTGTCAGATTAGGTAATAGTTGGCGGCGGTCCAGTGTAGAGAGGCGGAGATGGTTGGGAGACAGCTGAAGGATTTCTGAAGAGGCTGTGGAGAGGGCCAGTGCGCTTCGGAGTGATAATTTGGGGTGCCCTTTGGGAAACCATCAATTTTGAAGTGGAAGTACTAGCTACACTTTTGATCAAGTTAGAGGCCGGAGCAGATATCCAAGGATCAGTCTGTAACGCTTGGTCCACGCGCTCAGGGGCACTCCAGAGATCCGTTTGACATTCAACTCCAACAAAAACTGGAAAAGACGGCGTAGCCGTAGTAACTGGGGAACTAGGTTGGGATAAATTCCTCAGTATGCGCTGTGTTTCTCCCCAAGCGGGCACCTAACAGAAACCGTACGGCTCGTATGTGGGCCATTCGTACACGAAATGATCAAATCTCCAGTATCAGAGGGGGCCGGAAGCGAAGGTAAAGTTTGCTTTTTTCCCGGGCTTCGACCACGTCCACGACGGCGGTTACCCCAGCGTTGCCGGTTGCCAGTCAGTGGGGAGCCAATGGGAGCACTCGGAGAGGGAGAATGGGCTTCTAGAGGGACATAGTCCGAGTTTTGGAAGGTTTTCCAGAAGCTCGGATTATACGCCACAATATAGTCTTTCAGTGCTACCTCAGCAAGGAGCTGGCACTTGGTAGCTCTCACCGAGGCAGCGAAAGGAATCTGCTGGTACAGAAGGTGTGAATATGCTTCCCATGGTATCCGGAAAATAGATATGAGCCATAAGAAAGTGGGTCAAGAGTATGAATTCGTAGCCTGAATGGGAAGGCGGAAGTAAGGCCGGAAGACAAGCGGAAGTGGAGGATGGCCAGGGGAGTAAAGTGGTTGAAGGCATAGAAACATATTTATTAAAATTAATAAAACATATATCATAAAAATACTACAATGATAATAAATAACTAAGTAGAAACTTAGAGTTATTTAGATAAATTAAATTAAAGGGTGGGAAATTGAAAGTCCCATATCTTTGAAACCAAGCCACCAAATTGAATCATTTTTTCAGATTAGTAAATAGAAATTTTAAATTAATTACGTGATTAACCTTACCAGACTTGGTTCGGGACTTTCCAATTTTGCATTACATAAACAAATATTAAATAAATACAATTATGATTGAGGCTCCCCATATGTGGCAACTTCAAAATGCTAAAAGATAAAATTTTAAAGCTATGGGTGCAATGAGAGGACAGATTAATAGGGATTGAGATTTGAAATATAAGAAGAGATGGTAGAGAGGGGTGTTCAGAAAAAGGCCAGCAATGTGGGTGGAATATAAACAGAAAAATTCTAAAAAGGGTGGTGAGCCTCAATTCTCAGAAAATAGATAAAAAAGTTATTTTTTTGACGATAAGGATCAGGATTAGAGACAAGGTCATCATACACAAGATATATACACAAAAAATCAGACACAATCAAAAAGTTGATATATAAAAAGGTCAAGTTGTATATAATGAACACTGAGCGATATTTTGAAAATTCGATTGTTAAAAATAAAAAAAGTAACAAAAATATCGCTGATTTTAATTTTAATAAAACTAGTGTTCACTCTGTTAATGATAATAATAATTTGACTCCTAAATTGTCCCATTTTAATAAAAAATCAAATCATAATAATAAAAAAATGTCACTAATTTTCATAACAATAGATGTATTAATAATTCAAGGAGTTCTGATCTAAATAATCGTTCTTCGACTGTTGTTTCCGATAATTTTCTCTTGTCCGATTTTAATACTTTTGATTTCAATTCTTTTGGCCCTGATTTTGTTGAAGCGCCACCAAATTTTTCAAAGTTTTTGTTAGAGTTTTTGAATGACTTTTCCAAGACGGTTTTCAATCCGAATTTAGAGAAAAAGGCTAAGGAAATTAATAACATCGTTGATAGACTGACTAAATCTCATAGCTTACCGGAATTTCTTGTGAAAACTAAACTGAAATGCGTCGATGGAAAGCTTCTGTTCTTGAATCCAGCCGCATCTGACTGCTCAAATTCTGAAAAGCTTGATACGTCACGTTCTGAACTTCCCCGACACCTAATTGTCAACGAGTCTCTGACTGAAATTTCTATCGCAAATCTGTCTGGATTTCTCTGTTCTTCTTGTATTTCCTCCATCAATGGTCATGCTAAGAATACCAACAACTCGAATAGCGATGTCAAATCGGATGCAATTGAAATAACTCCTAAGCCTACTGTTGCTACGCCCTATACTCCAGTTTCTAGGCGTACTAGAAATGTCAAACAGAAGGCTTTGAAGAAATTCTGACATGATGTGCCTACACCTGTCTCTTTGCAAGTATTCCTGTTATTTTGACAGGTGTAGAATGCACTAGTATACTCAACTCTACCTCCATTCTGGTCGGCGATCAAAGTTTTTTCACCGACGCAGATATCGATTATTTTCTCTCCTCACATCTTAGTGAAGGTCATTTCAACATGAACCCTATCTTTGTTCTTCTGATTGCTCAGTCGGACCAAAACAATAACCCGACTATCCAGAAAGATGCATATACCGCATCCACTCTGTTCTGTCCACTAATAAATGAATAAACACTGGATTCTCTTTGTTTACTGCAAGCTGTCAATGTGCTCATACTTCACTGATCCCCTTGTTTACGCTTATATGTCTCACGTTTGTTTGCCTCTCGTCAAAAATCTTCGTAGAAACCTGAATTCTCTTTTCGATCTTGATGTCCAATTAATAGACAACCTCACGAAAATCTTCCACGGCAAACAAAAGGCTATGATTGCGGACCTCTGGTTTGTGGTTATAGTACTTTCATTTCTTTTTTAGGCACAGAAAACGCCTTTATTTTCAACAAAGATGAATTGGTTCGCTACGTCAAGAACATAGTCTCTTTATTCAACCTTCAAAATAAAAACTTTTCAAATCTTGAAGGTTTCAGGAATATCTGTTCACTGAATATTGAAATTCCCTTCATTTATAAAGTTCTCGAGTACTGAATCTCATCTTCCTCTGTTACTTTTTGTTGCCTCCGATTACTGACGCTGAATGTGATCTGAGTGTTGTACTTGACAATAGTTGTGTCACCAAAGACCTTCAAGATGTAATTTGCTTTTCCTTCTAGATAACCTTTGGCACATTCTCCACGTTTTTCTCTTAAGCAAAAAGTGTTACATCTTTAACACGTATAACCACCTTTTGTCGGAAAGGATGGCTGCATTTGGCAACAGATTTGCTTCATTTTGGAATTGGAATTTCATTCCAAAGATTTCGTTTCAGCCATTTCATTGTGTTCTTTTTGAAGCTAGTTCAAATGAATCCATAAACGACTTTAACAAATTCAAAATTGTCACGAATATCATCTGCAAATATTCCGTGACGTCGGACGTTTTGACCGTAGCGTATCACAATACTTGTGTGCGCTACCAGAACACAGTCGTAGATAATGATCACTCCTCGAATTATTATAAGAGCAAAAATAACCATTATAATCTTAATAATTTTAATATTTTAAATAAAAATATTATAATTATATTAATAATCATAATAAAGATACAAAAATCCAGGCTAATAATAAAAAAGATAATGGGAGGGCGTCATCATATTCCGTTTCGCCTGCTGTGACGAAGACGAGAAACACCAATTTTCTCTTATACAATTCCTCTAGCCAAGTCTTTTTCGAAAACCTGAAACTTGCTGACAGGTATATTCTTTTTGATAGCACTGCGTTTACAGCAATTGTGGACGGTTGCACTGATTATATCATGTCTTTTATTGATCTGAGTAGCATCACAAATGCCTCAATAATTTTCATTTTATTCCGGCCTCCGTACTTTCACCAACTTATGCTTATCCTCGACTTCACAAAAGAGAATTGCTTTATAATTAATCCAACTGATTCTGTCAACTCCAGTACCGCCTGTTCTTTAGCTGACAATTTGAAAGACTTTTTCTTTGAGCTTCGAGGCAATAGGGAAAAGTTTGAGCTGAGTGATTGCCCTCGTCATGAAGGTCGTAGCTCTGGTTTATATTCGGACCTCATTCTGTGTGGGATAATAGAAAATTATTCACATGGGCAGAAATCAGTTTCAAGAAAAAGAATCCCTTTTTAGAGAAGCAGAAACGATCATGTTCAAACCTTTCAAAAGAAAGAGTCGATGGAAAGATATCATGAAATACTGTCCTAGGTTAGAGCAACGCACGAACACTCCAATTTGGATAAATCGGGTAAAACATCAGTTCTATAAATATTATTATCCAAAATATTGTGTGAGATGTGTTAAAAGGAAAAATAAGAAAATTGTCAGATATTTTCGTTGAAAAGATATACTTTTATGAGACCTTTATTTTTTAACTCTTCAAATAATAATATAAGTGAAAAAGATTTATTTTGATAATGTTGATTTTGAAAATATATGAAAAGAATTAGAGGAATTAACTGAATTGAAATTAAAACTGAAATTTTGGAGGAATGTAGGGAACATTGAATATTATTTTATTTTAATGAAAATTACTTTTTGAATTTAAATATTATAAACATAACATAAAAATTTATGAAATTTAACTTTTTAAGAATTTAAAAGTGAAACAAAAGTGAAAGAAATTGAAAATTAGATGAAAAAATTGTATCCTATTATATTCTGTGATGTAAAATATTAAAAATGTTTCAGAATTTATATTTTAAAAATGAAAGAAAAATTGTATATTATGATGAAGAAATAACATTTGCTCCTATTTATACAAATTAAAAATGTAATATATTTAATTACGAAGATAAATAACGATTTGAAACCAAAAAATCCTATTGAACAATTTATAACTTTAAGAAAGTAGATTTATCAGTTCTAAAAGCTGGGCATGATAATGTGGATCATTTAATTTTAAAAATATTAAATAAGTTAAAAAATAATAATTTTAACTGAAATCAATGAATTAGATTTATTTTAATTCAATATTTTAACTGAAAAGAATTATAATAAAATTATGGTAAAATATAACTTAGTTTCTGATTAATTTTTTTATTTTTTATATTTATATTTATTTTTAAAAAATATTTTAAAAATGGAAAGAAACAAAAAATATTTAATCTCTTATCTCAAAAACCTTCAACATCATTAATTGTAGTAAGTAAAAAATTTGATTTAAAAATTCATTTAAACAATGAATTAAATTTATTTTAATTCAATATTTAATATTAATAAAAACAATAATCAAATTTTGGGTAATAATATACGTTTGCTCTAACCTGGAACAGTAGTGCATGATATCTTTCCATCAACCCTTTCTTTAGAAAGGTTTAAACATGATTGCTTCTGCTTCTCATAAAAAGGAATTCTTCTTGAAGTTGAGTTTTTCTCACCAATCCTGATTTGTTTGCATATTAAGATATTAAGTATCAGGTGCACAAGTTATTTTCCACGTTTTTATTAAAGTTTTATGTTATTTCGGTAAATCAATATATTTTTTAATGAACTGCTATTATTTTCTAGATATTATCAGCTTTCTATAAATATATTATAGTTTTTATATAAAGATCATCGGGAAGCTCCAATAAGCCGGCAAAATCGAACATTCACGGGAAGAACGTCTTACTCTGCACCTGGTGGGATCAGCGCGACATACTGTACTATGTCGTAACTGCCAATCGCTACAATAAAAACTAGTCCAGTTACGCAATAATTTCCTGAGTAAGGAGACCAAAATGAGCGGAGCGACACGATCAAGTCATATTGCTTGATAATAATTATATAGAAAAATGACAGTTATCTCTTGAGGCCAAAAATATTCTGTTTTAGATTAAGAATTTGATACATTTTCATTCATCAAACAACAAATCTCGATTTTCAGATTTACAAGGAATCCTCATAAATATCTTTATTAGGAAAAAATATTACGAATACATATACAGTCCCCGCCAAAAGTTTATGATCACTTAGCAGTTTCATGAAATAAAATGATATATTATATTTTGACAGTC